>JAHWFO010107670.1:1062058-1122366 GCA_023313115.1 Rhysida immarginata | reverse complement strand
CTATCTTGTTATTTTTAGAACACTTGGAGACGACCTCAGTCCCAGTCCATGGTGGCCCATTTGATAAAAGTCGACAAGCTGGATACTTGTGGTCTCTAGTTCGATTCCAGGTCATGGAATTTTTTCTTCAATTTTTTTCATGCAACATCTTTATTTTTTATTCTATATATTTTTTATTCTTTTTTTTTTTTTTTGCAGAACAAAGTTGTCGTGGTGGATGATACTAAAGTCAAGTTGCAGGTAACTTTTTTTTTATTTTTTTTTATTTTTTTACATATAATGGAACATAAAATGTGATGTTCATCAAAAAACTTATATTTTACGCATAAGTGTGAATCTTAAAAGTGTGTTTCTATGCATCGATTTGTGTGATATACAATTGTGTGTGTGTGCTGGTGAGCCAGAGCCAGGCATAGAAGCAACCACTTATCAAGCAGACAGAGTGCTTGCTAGGAGGTGGCAGCTGGAGTAGGTAGGAGAAGAGGATAGTGGATGCAGAGAAGAAGGAGATAGAGGATGTATGAGACTTTAGGAGTAGCACTAGAAGAGACACTCATGCAGTGATGAGATTGGAGGAGAATCCGTGTAGTGCAGCAGGTTTATCAATAGTGATGAATGTATGCTGAATTGTAAAGAAGTTAAACCATGATGTGGAGCTGAAGTATGATAGCATTGTTTGCATGCTGACTTGACATAATATTTACTTTTTAGTCGATCAGAAGTTAGCATTCCTTGCCTATCCAACTAGCGCTAATTGACATGAACAAGAACACTGTTAGTTAAAAATAGTCCATCCATCTTCTGTAGTGCTGCAAAAAATTTGTATTATTATTCTTTGTAAGTATACACTGACTAGTTATACAACCTTTTATTAAGAACTGAAATTTTACATGTTGCTGAAAACGTCTTCTAATCTGCAGGTGGTCTAATAGTTTTCTCACCCTATCTGATCATGCTAAGCACCGCTAACTTTGCTACTAACACCATCAATCTTTAATATACCTTAACAATTATTTTAGTTTTAGTAATTATATATTGGCTTTCTATGTGTAAATACTGAAATGGTAACTGTATGAAATTTAGCTATTTATTCAATTAAGACTTTGTACAGAGTCGAGTCACATTATTATGAACACCAGCTAATATCCCAAATAACTGCTTTAGCGGTACAGACAGCAGCTATATCGCGTGGGAGTGAGTCAATAAGATTCTGGTAGGTTTCTATTGGTAGCTGTTGCCATGCAGACTGTAAAGCATCTGATAGCTGCTAAAGGGTACGCAGTGGTTGTTCCATAGCACATACATGACGATCGAGGTGATCCCAAAGGTTCTCGGTTGGGTTGAGGTCTGGGGAATTAGGGGGCCAGGGTAGTACTTAAAACTCTTGCTCGTGTTCCTCAAACCACCCCCGAACAATTGCATTGTCTTGCTGGAAAGTGATATCCCCTTCTGGGAAGACCGTCGCCATGTATGGGTGTACTTGATTGGTGAAGGAAGATGTTGAAAAAGTATCAAAGGGTGTTCTTCATCAAGATTTTTTCACAAGGAGGTACTTTTTTCATGAATGTTGGACATGTCAAAATGGATGAGTTTCTGATAAGGCACTATGGTGATCGAACTAGAATCAGTTGAATGGAGACGAGTTTACACTATAGCAACGAATAACCAACAAAGTCATAGGTGAAGCAATGTAATTGATTCCAAGAATTATCATCTTGTGAATAAATACATACCATAGAGATTTGGCTAAACGCACTTCTCGAACATCACAAGTGAATATACCTGGTGGCACAAAAAAAAATGTTAGAAAGTTTTTGTCTACTACGACATAAAATTAGCTTATTGAGTCTTGTTATCATTTTTATGCTATAACATACATCCTGAAATTTAACGCAGAAAGTTTTCAAAGTGATTTCCATCAGCAGCAATCAGTGTATAGAGCCTTGAACTGAACTTCGTGGTCACTCTCTGAAGAACATCATTTTCGTGTTGAGACTGGTCGTCCTCAGTGGCCCTTCCTGGAATCAGGTACTGATCCAGTTGTTTCAAAATGTTTCACCAACCTGTAAAAACCATATAACAAAATTACGGTATGGTACAAAAACCAGCATCAAAGGATGCTTCAATTAGAGACATCAGTGAGTGAGCTATATAATGTTCAGAACTGAAATAGAACGGTATCACAAGGAAAATCATTTATGGTGTACGATTATACATAGGACGATTAATACTGAATTTGAGACTGACGCCATATTTAGATTTGAATGCAGCCCAGGAAGTGACGTAGAGAAACTAAGAATTGATATCCTGGTGGTGAAAATTGTCAAAAGGACGTACAAAGCAATACGTGCCCTTGTTTGTTTTGGATGGAAAATAAATTTATTCGATTTTTTTGAAACAATATTTAATAATTTTTATACACTATATGATCAAAAATATCCGGACACCCCTCACAGATCATCGATTGGCCCAATGTCACATGATAATGACTTGCACATCATTTAAATAGCTTCCCACACCTTCAGACACAACTCTGCTTGGACATTGGCAAGAATGGGTCATTCGGCAGAGCTCAGTGAGTTCCAACGTGGAACCATCGTTGGATGTCACCTATGTGGCAAGTCCGTGCGTGACATTTCCAGCCTTCTTCAGGTACCCAAGTCAACAGTAGGCGATGTCATTATGAAATGGAAGACCCGGGGATCAACAACAGTTCAACAACGAACCGGTAAACCCACGAAACTAACGGACAGAGACCGTCGAGTGCTTCGTCGTGTCACCCGCAGCAACCGGAAGTCCTCGGCGGAAAAAATTGCCACAGAGTTTCGAAACACCTCTGCAAATGATGCCAGTACCATGACAATTCGTCGGGAACTGCACACGATGGGATTCCATGGCCGTGCTGCTGCCCACAAGCCCCACATCAGCAGGGTCAACGCCAAGCGACGTCTGGAGTGGTGCAAAGCCCACAGAAACTGGACAATGGACCAATGGAAACGTGTAATGTGGACAGACGAATCTCGCTCCACACTCTGGCAATCCGATGGACTAGTTTGGGTTTGGCGCATACCTGGAGAACGCTTCTTACCTGAGTGCACAGAGCCCACAGTCAAGTTCGGAGGAGGAGGAGTGATGGTGTGGGGCTCATTTTCATGGCACGGACTGGGCCAGCTCGTTCCTGTGCAAGGAATCATGAACTCCGACCGTTATCTGAATGTTTTGGACAACTGTGCACTTCCAACGTTGTGGCAATTTTTCGGAAACGGGCCATTTCTCTACCAACACGACAATGCTCCGTGCCACAAAGCGAGGCGTGTACAGCAGTGGTTTGCGGACTCAGGGGTCGAAGAAATGGGTTGGCCGGCACAAAGTCCCGACCTCAATCCTATAGAGAGTCTGTGGGATGAATTGGAAAGACGCTTGCGGGTCAGATCACATCGGCCAACTTCTGTACCTGAACTGATTCTCGCTCTTCGGGAGGAATGGAGGAACATTCCGGAAAGTACCTACCAACATTTGGTAGAAAGTCTTCCCCGAAGGGTGGAAGCTGTGATTCGGGCAAAGGGATGTGCAATGCCCTATTGATTTCTATGAAATCGTGGCTAGAGCGCAAACGTGCATGTGTCCGGATATTTGTGATCATATAGTGTATAATGATGCCATCTAGTTTTAATGGCTCAATTGTTAGACTTGTAAATTTATTTTTAAATTAGTAAAATTAATTGTAATCTAGGTGCTCATATAAATCATTTTCAACTGTAGCTTATTTGGATTTTATTATACAAATGTGCAAGATATAGTTTTGCAAGTAAATCCATATTATTGACATAACTTTTTACTGAAATAAAAATGCTATCTAAAATTATACATAAAAGAGAAAAATTTCATCAAATTTACTGATCTGGAAACTGTCCAAAAATATATAAATTCATATATATTTTAGCTTGTTGGGTAAAAAACAAAACATTTAAAATTCTTCCTGCATGACAAGTCCACAAAATAATAAATAAAGTGGCAAAAAAAAAATAAAAATAAAGTGTGGCCTGGTGGACTTCCACTGAACACACAACTTCCGGGAAGTTAAGCAACACCAGGCACGGCTAGTCACTGGATGGGTGACCATCAGTGAGATACGATCACCCTCCGGCTGCTGCGACTATCATACAGCAGTCGTTAATCCGGGTCCATGCAGGGACCAACTCGTCGGCCTCTGGCCATACAGGTCCTGATGGACGTATTGGATTACAATCAATAAATAAAAAAAAAATTGTACGGGGCTGTGTTGGGACACGGCCGCTAGTTAAGTCGTAGAATATGTCTTGTGGCTACATGATGAATAAGAAATCATTTTGTACAAGACAATTTAAAAATTTTAATTTCTGACATAAAATGTTCAATATACTTTTCACTGAACACAGCTTCAGGGAAGTTAGGCAACATCAGGCACAGCTAGTCACTGGATGGGCGACCATCAGTGAGACACGATCTTCCCCCCCGCCCCCCCCGGATGCTGAGACCATCATACAGCAGTCGTTAATCCAGGTCCATACAGGGACCCAACTCGTCGGCCTCGGACGTATTGGATAATAAATATAATAAATAAATTATTATTTAATTAAATGAAATTAAAAATTAAGATTAAATACTTGCAATATATCATAATTTTTTTGACTAGACTCGTTATTTTTAACCGAACCTTAATTATAATTCATTCACAACGTACAAATCAGTGGTCTGTGAATATATGTTACAAATGTCAAAATACTAGAATCAATATCAAATCTGTAATACTGCCACCCAATGTAGTAGGTGATTCGATGGGCATGTAATCTAAATTGAAACGTTTCTTCACAAAGCCAAGAACTGTAAGTTTAATGTAGCATCTACATTGAAGTCTCCAAATAACATAATTTGCACATCAGTACCCACCTCCATGTTGTCTTTGATTGGTCTAATTGGTGAATATTTCAATATTGCACGGAACAACAACATTGCCATATCGGATATCGAACATTAGGATGATTTTAAACAATGCCTAGTATAAATCTCACCACACTTTAACCACACAAATATTACCGATACCAGCATCAATCAGTCATCTATAGTTTGACCAGTCTATCAGTGTATGTTCGCATTCGGTTAAAGAGTTAATATTTCTGAACACCGCCTGCTTTCCTATAACTTATTACACATGTTTGGTGAGTGCATCGGATCTAATACAATCAGACTGATTCATTTGTGTCCTCAACTCGAATCCATCTACACTGACATATCAATGAATTATGACCAGCACCTTTTCAAGGCACACGCATGGTTCACCTCAACAACGATTACACATTGCAAAATTTGCATAACAGGCTGAGAAAGCTTTAAAGCTGGTGCATCAAACGGCAGGTGCACGAGCCTCAAGATGGGTAAACGTCCGGATGTAATGGACATCCAAAAAGGGATGGTAATAGGCTATTGCAGCAAGGGTGGCACCGAAACGGTGCGATTTGTGAACTGTTCACGGTCCGATGTAGTGAAGGCATACAAAGAGTGGACAGTAGGGACAGAAATCGCGTCCCAACGCCATCACTGTAAAGGATCACGAGCCATCGACCAACGGGGTGAGTGGCACCTACTACAACGGTGGTCAGGTGACAGGAAAGCCACAGTCCATTAACTGACCACCAGATTCAACAATGGTGCCAACAGACGTGTATCCGACATTACCATTGAACGCACCCTGCTACGAATGGGCCTGAACAGTCGACTCATGGTTGCTGCACCCATGTTGACCAGGGGTCATCGTCAACGCCGCCTAGACTTTGCACGTGAGCACCGCCATTGGACCACAGATGAGTGGGCTAAGGTCGCCTTCTCCGACGAGTCAAGGTTTTTGCTCCATAAGATTGACGGGCCATGGTGAGTGCGTTGTGAGCGCCATGAAAAGAGGCTGCAGGAGGCTATTTTGGGCAGGCAACAGGCTGGTGGGGATAGTGTGCATGTGTGGTGGATTTTCTGTTGGGAGTAGTTAGGTCCACTGATTCGTCTAGAGGGCAATTTGAATGCCTGTGGCTATCTGTCAATCGTAGCGGTCCAGGTGCACCCGTACATGCTCACGATGTTCCCCCAATGTGATGGTGTGTTCCAGCAGGACAATGCACCCTGCCATAAGGCACGTCTCCTCCTGGATTGGTTCGAGGAACACTCTACTAACTTTCGAGTACGCCCTTGGCCCGCTAATTCGCCGGACATCAATCCCATCGAACATCTCTGGGAACACCTGTATCGCCAGGACCCTCCACCTATCACTCTTGAAGCTCTATGGACAGCGCTTCAAGCGGAATGAACTGCCATACCATCGGACACATACCGTGCACTTCTTGCGTCCATGCCACGACGCCTAGCAGCAGTTATAGCGGCTAAGGGTGGCTACTCCCATTACTAAGCGGGTGGTCATAATTCAGTGATATGACAGTGTATATGTACAGGTTCACCTTCATTCATCCAAGTCTCACTTATTGCCAAGTAATCAGATATAATGAGTTCTGTGCATACGCTACTAAATACTGTGAATTGAGATTGGTAACTATAACGTTTAAAATATTCTGTTGTTCAATGGAATCATCATCATAGTTGTAACTAACAGTTTCGTTGTTTGTATTTTTAATATGAAATTTTTTATGCGTTTGGTGAATGTTAGCAGCACGTGCGATTCCAGTCTCTTGTATTCGTCTCTGAACTTTTTCATCGAAGGTGCTTGACTCTCTGGAGTGAGATAGCAATTACAGTAGTCTTTTGAGTTAGTTAAATATAATCCAATTATACTGATTACTCTATTCATTCCAAACATTAACAGTTGATTTTATTCTTCCGATGTATCATAATCATAGAAGATACGATCAAATGTAGCACCTTGGGATTTAAGTGCCGTGATCTCAGTGGTTGGCACCAATGAGAACTGTTCACGTTTACATTTGATCATGCCACCTAAATTGATGTTAGCTGTATGTTTAGTGATCGCTGTCCATTTCAAAGCGTTATTTATGTTGTCTTTGAACTTGGAAATCAAAGGTGGCTTACTTTGGTTCGTGCCCATTTCTTCATTTGGCAATTATAACCTTAAACGACAGATGCATTGTTTTTGCTGATGTTGTAGATGTTGTTCACGCGTTTTTTTCTTTTCGAACTCACAACCATAACCTACTACACTCATCTCTTTCATATGCTATACAGGAGTGAGCACAGGGTCAATAAACAACATTAGAAAAATGATTTCCAACATTTTCGGATTTGCTCAATAGACTTATAATGGGAACAGTAAATGACTATAACTCGGAAACTCTTTGATGTCTGCCGCTGATATTTGTCATGCACTTATCCAAGGACCTCGTCATTGTTTCATACAAAATTAGCTTCCTTTTTTACGGTCCCTTGTGAGTACACCGATCGCACCATTTACAAATCCATCGTCCACATCGATATTCACTCTCGGCATGTATGGTGAGTCAATAGCCAAGCATGTAGTATATTGCAAGCCTCCTAATTCGACAATACCCATCTTGTGTAGTTTTGTTCTTGCTGGATCTAATTCACTTCTGCAGCCATAACCATTAATTTTATTACTGGTAAAACAACTTATTACACATGACAGCATTCTTGTTGGGAGCATCAACGCTGTTGCTGCGATGACACAGCCTAACTATATCGGGCAAATTTCCCATGCACCATTGTTTACTTTTAAATCTTCTCTAATTCAACTGCTTTCTCCTGAGGAAGCAATCTTTCACCATTGCCGATCTTGGTTAGTCTAGTTGAGAATATTTCATTATTCTAGCACATCACTCGTGACAAGTGAAATGAATTGTCGATGAAATTGGGCATCACTCGTCTGAACTGACCATACTTATATTATCAATTATTACACATTTCACTGAAAGGAATTGGCGATGATATTGTTGTAAGACCTTAGGAGTCAATCCACTGATCCTTTTGCTCTGTGGTGTGATTCTAAATACAGAGTGTACGGATTCTAAACAGTGGCAGAGTGTTCCCGTTCAAGTTCACTGAAGCCTTACCAGCGGACACACAGACTATATAAGCATTACGAATTTAAGGTTTATTGTTTCCATGATTAATTTCTATCGTAAATATTTTGCCATTGCCAGCAGTACGGAACCAAGTACACATGTATGCATTCGCTATCGCGTGTGCATGTTCTGGGTATAAATTCTAAGATCAACTCTCTCTGTTCACATTAATCTGCAGATCAGTAGTACCTGCTGCAGATGTTTGGACATTACATTGCTACATGTTCTTACAAGTGCGATAGCCTTGACGGTCTCTTATTCGAATTCATCGTTGTTCTCATAACCCACCTCGCCAACAACATTTCGCATGTACTCATCTTTCATTTTGTTCTCTTTGTGAGTTGTTTGCAATGTCGTCGTCGTTCTTGCACAGTTCTCTAAGTTCTTCCATCAATGCATCTATATCTGTCCCTTTCGTATTCTTTACTTTTGGCTAAAATGTTCACCTCATTTGCATCGTACAATTGGATGAATTTGTGTACATCTAATACATCTACAACTTCATTGCGAAATGGATAGAACAATGTAAGCATTTCAGGCTTGCAATTGATTGTGTCATCGATGCTATAATGACGGTATCTAATCACTCTGTGCCCACATTTCTGCATCTATATGTTTTGATGTTTGAACTAAAAATGTCATGGGCTCCATCGTTTTCATTATCAGTATTTAGTTGTTCAGTGGCTTCATGGCCATCTGTGTCATCAACATCTTTTCTTTTTATATGTCTTATATTAATTACCGGTGTAAACCATGCCATAAAATGAGCTAAACTAATGCTATCTAATTCTGCCGGTCTCTCATCATATTTTTGATTCATAGATTTAGCCTGTTGAAATTTCATCTAAATCTTCTTTGTCCATCACTGCAGGTCTCTTCTTAGCTTTGTGTATCTGTTCTGGCAAAACGGTCGAAATGTTGGCGACTAGTCTCCAAATGTAGCTCATCAAATGGTTGACACAGAAGATACTACATCCCGCGTCTTAGGCACACATCTGCAGCGTGTCTAATAGTTTTAAATTTGTTCTACAATGAATGCACAGCATGAAATCATTCACATTGGACTGATGAAACTGATGGAGCAAACATATCACATACCCGTTATGTGGGTGCTTTAAGTCCTTCTCACACTAAAATCTATTATAACAATTACATGAGTATCCAAATTCATTGTTAATGAATATAAAACGAAATATGAATTCAGCCTTCCAAATTTTCGCATATATGTCGCTCCTTACTTAAATCATATTTGATGAAGATGCTGTTAATGTTGACGGTTATAGCCCGTTATGAACTTCTACTGGTTGAATTCTATCACTCCATGTAGAAACGTTTATGTCATCAGATATGTTATTTACGTCGAAATTTCAGTTATTGGCGCATTCGTATCGAGCTATAGTTCATCTTGGCAGCACAGCGCCTCAACTTTGAGGCATTCCTGTTGAGCCCATTGACGCTCAACATCGGACATCCGGGTCTTTTTGGATTCCCCATCTCTCGATCTATATTCCTGTGATGGTTTCTATAATTTTTCTCGTGTTTATTAGGCATAAATTTGGAAATTCTGTAATTTTTGCGAACTTTCCACACTTCGAAGGCCGATATCTTAGACACTATTAAATATTGAGGTTTAAATTTTAAGCCATTTTATAAAGCGCAGAAAGATAAAACAAATGACACCTCAAACGTCGTGGTAGCACAAAGAAAGCCTGAGCTAGACTAATTTAATATCCGCCATTAAGCAGATTTTCTGACTCAACTTTGCACTGTGATTGCGTCAGAGAATGAGGTCAGCATGAAATCAGTGATGGTCTAAAACATGCTTTGTTCTATACTCTATCGAATGCGATATCGATCATTTTTCTATCATTAATAGTTTTTACGTTATTAAAGTTTTCGTGATCAACACTTTTCTTGACATTCATGATTTAAGCGTGGCATCCTAGTCTCGAAACGTAAGACATACTCTACGTCAAATAAATAATACAAATAAAAAATGATGAAAATTCAAAGCACTTTGTACGTCCTTTTTACAATTTTCACCACCAGGGTGTCATTTCCTGAGCCGCATTTGTATTCATTCACTCTACGGGAGTGTCAAGTCCAGTAATAATTGTCCTAGATTAAACCACAGTAGACAAAAACATCTTTCTAACATCTTTTTTGTGCCACCTGGTACTTTTTTGACGGCAAGGTAAAGGTGAGTGACTAGTGTGATTGAAGCGACAATTTGAACATAATAAGATGGAAATAACATGCACAAAGACTAACAGAGCACGAGATACAATTGTCTGCGATTGTTAAAGATCTTTCTCCAACAATGCTTGAAAGAAATTCTGTGGCTTAAACACCCTTAGTAAGGTAAATGGTAAATCACCTGCTGACTTTTTGATGAACTTTTTAGAAAGCTAGATACTCTTCTAACCCGTTTATTACTGTGTTAAAACAGAAATGAAAGTGATGAGCAGCTTGATAATCTTAAAAGAAAATTTAAATTAGTTAATGTAGTATTAGTGAGAAATTACAGTAAAGGTTGAAAATTCACCTCTTGCAAGTGCGATCATTATACCGTGACGCGGCAGTTTAGAGAAATTTTTTCGGAGAGGAAAGCAAAGCAAAACGACCATTCCTGACCACAGACATGGTTTACGAGTACTAATATTTTATGAACAGATTTCGTTCCTTATACGATATTGTTTGGGGATCCAATATCCAACTTTATGGATTTTTTCAATAGGAACAAATTTTATTTCTTTTCCGTCAGCGATTTGTTTCCCACATCAGAGACACAAAAGGATAACTGGAATGTACAGAAAAAAATTAAGTTGCCTTCATAGTTAATATTTTTAAATTTCATTCCACAACACACAGCAATCTTTATTAGTTAAGGCTGTTTATTGCTAGCTAGCTAGCTAGCCAAATATAGAATGGTTTGTCGATATTATCATTATAAGTATTTCAATTTTTGGTTTGTATTTTTCAGTAAGGATGAAACTAACTGGACTCTGAGAAAGTGGTTTAAAGTTCGTACCTAGAATTTTATCAACAGTTGTATATGCAGAGACCTGATCAATCTATCCTATGCGAACTGTAATCCAAATTTGATTGTTGGTTTGTTTCGTCAGGTTGTTTGTTTTGTAATGGGCACATCTACAGCTAGGTCATTTTGTGCCCTTTCACGTGACTAACGTCTGTTCACAATCCGAGAATTCAACATGATTATTTTCTTTTCCTATACCATCCGACCCGTATTCATGTGACCTAACAGATTCGAGAGCTGGAAAGCCTATGCCCGGCCCTTCCAGCCACTGGGCCAGCTATCCAAATTTGATGGGTGCATGACATAAGCAGTACAAAAACAGGGAAGAAAACAGAAGGAGGAATCATTGATCTCTGTCAGTTCTGTAATTCCTGAGCTGGCTGAAGATTTTTATACTGCCAGTGAGCTCGATAGAGTATGAGTTAGCCAATAGTGATTTGCAAACCAGAATATTGGCTTCATGTTTGGTAGTTGTTTGAGTGGGAGTGAAGTTGTAATACAACAGATTTGTCTTTGTTGATAAATGAAAGCTGTAGTGATGTTGGTTGTAATAGAAAGATAAACGAAGCAGATACTTTTCAGAAGGTTTTCACCTTTAATGATTGTTTGTTTGCTTACATATTGAATGTTAATACCTTGACATCCATATCTGATTAAAAAAACTCAATCCTAAACAACCCTTTGTGTGCACAGAGAGTACTGGTAGCAGCTGCAACTCCGAAGGTAGTGTGACATATTGGAATATGTCCCTACAGATAAAGATTAATATCTATATCTGTGTGGATGTTTTCTAATATGGTCACATGGTTGTAGTATATTTAGTCTTCTTTTATTATAATTTCAAGTTCTTTTGGCATACTGGGCAGCATATTGCTGGTATATTTTTTAGCTTGTTTGTGTAACAGAATTTTTATATTTCTTGATTTCATTATTTTCTTTTGTCAGAAGAAAAAAAAACCGATGTGGCACACTAGAACGCTTGGGTTGATAAGAAAGGGATTAAAACAAAAAAGGGAGCCAAAACCTTTGTTTAAATGAGGAAGTGAAAGAAGAATAATTGGGGGGAAGGTGGAATTCGCAGAACTCCTACTTCAAGGACAAGCCTTCAGTTATGTAAACCAATCAAAAGCATTCTGGGGTAATTAAACAAGGAAAAAATTTAATAACAAGGAAAACCTCTTGTCCACAAAAAGAATTTTAATTAAGCATATACGTATTTCGATGTGCGTTAGGTTCATTATTCAATGCCATATGAGTGAATTTGGTACATAGCGCAAGTCCTATATAAAGGAGAAAAGCGCGGACCTAGGAGAAATACCCTGGTCGTAAAATAGTT
This sequence comes from Rhysida immarginata, assembly GCA_023313115.1. NCBI lineage: Eukaryota > Metazoa > Arthropoda > Chilopoda > Scolopendromorpha > Scolopendridae > Rhysida > Rhysida immarginata. Next base: position 1,109,915 of record JAHWFO010107670.1, on the reverse strand, counting down.
CTAATTAAGTTACAAACGTAAAATCCAGGAGAATCCCAATTATACAAGGAAAAAATTACGAAAATTAAAAAAAGTATCGGGGAAAAAAAGAGAAAGTAGAGAGACTTGAGCCTGAACACTGAGAAGAAGACGACGAAAAGGGACTCTTTGAACAGTGTGCGTGAGTGCACCCAAAAGAATGGCATGAAAGCCTGGAGGAGCGATCGCACGCATCTGGCATGTTGAACACTCGAACGCAACGCAGCAGGAGACACGAGACGAAATTCAGCGTCTGATGAGCCGCATTTCCAGCCACTTCCAAGGGTATGTGAAGACCAGTTATGAAGAGCAGAGCGATTGACAGTAAAGACATAAGCTAAGCATGATCGTTGTTATTCGGTGGGACAGAACGGGCGAGAGAGAATTTTGTGGGAAAATAGCAAGAGCTCAATCTCAGTCCTGAGCTGGGAACAATAGACCACACGTGAGGCAGCGTCTGAAATCATCGTGGAAGCCTCTTGAACAGGACGGCAGACAGCAAGAGGTGATCGTCGGAAGAAGGTGACGAATGAGGGAGGAAAAACGGCAAGGCCACATGAAAGTAATGGTAACCAGGAATAGCTGCATCGATTAGTGATCAAGTGTGTGAACCGCAAAGAGGTACTGTGTTAATAGTATAATTTGGGTCCTCGCGTGACGCGTTACAAGTGATGATTTGTATATGAAACTTGATTACAAATTGATTCTCTGTACTTTGAACATGTAGGGACAATCAAAGAACTGAAATTACTGTAAAGCATTGCAATTATGGTTGTTATCTTTTGATCTAAATAATTTTTTTATTAATGCGAGAACAGGTGCCAATTGAACATTTAGGTGTTTATGATTTAAAAATTTAAATTAGACGAATAAATTTGTTTATCAAAGATGGGCTAAGTAGAGTGCCAATCAGAACTAATTTGATTGATAATAAAAAGGGGATCTGAATAAATTGGGAACATGATGCACTATATGACAAGGAAAGGCCATAGGTATATACACAGAGTATTAGCAAAATTGACCAATTAAGGAAATATAAGGTTATACAGTTGATTATCACATACATATTATATGAATGACAAATAAGGGAGGGGGTAGATAGGAGTTAATTCGTCGGTGAAACTGAGCGAATAGTAAAGCAGGTAAGATTTTTCTAATATTTTTTTTCTGGGTAGTGATAGACTAAGAAGGTGCAATTAAGAGCGTATTAGGAACCTTGGAAGTCATTAATTCTCAGAACTAAACTGATTAGTCAGGTGGGAATCCATTGCTATAAAATTTTGTGGTTGTTGACTCGTGCATTACAGGCTAATGCTCAAGAATCTCCGTTGTGTTCTCTTGTCTACTTAAGATACAGTGAACAAGAAAGAACTCAGTTATGCATGACCCACCTCCCCTGTCACAGTAGTTTCACGGTTCTCTCGTCAGATGGTGATCTTGCAGCTTGGAAGAGGCGAATAGGTGCAAGATCAAATTATTTCAAAAATGGAACATGTAATGTTCATAATCAAATAGGAAACTGCTAAAGTAAGAAGACACGTGAACCAATTATGTCAAAGAAAGGGTTATTCCCGATTGGTCAAGTTTCAAGTCGACCAGAACTCTGGAAAAAAGTGAGGTAGTTCTCGAGAAAGCTTCTCTGTTTTTTAAGGACTTTGTCCATTATAGTTTATTGTTAGATGAAATGACATCTTGATTATTGTTAAGACGCTCATGGTACGGTGCAAGTAACTGTTCGTAAAAATTCTTTAGTCTTATCTTGCTTTTACGTGGAATTAATAGATATATATTTTGGTTTCTTTTCCCTCCTTATTACACCTACACACCTACACCTATTATTTCATGCCAGTTTAGTTCCTCCTTATACCAAAATCTTAGAACTATTGGCTTGGCTCACAGGTTTGGTTCTCCACCACTTTTCACTAAGGATTGGATCATTAAGCGGTCTAATTAATCATTTGAGTGGAATAAAGTGTTCCGCAGTTGACTGCATTCGAGGAGAGATTTGTCCTCCTTAACACAAAATTATGGAGTGGAAGGAGAGTTTTTCACTCCCAATTTCAAGGGACCACTTTTTACCACTTGAGGAGCGAATTCTCCATTCCACCACATTTGATCTAGTGAGACAGCATGGCAGCCATTTCATCGCTTCGTAATAAAACTGGCAACCCTTGCATTGTGTTTACTTCAATGCCAGAAACGAACATGTTACAAAAAGTGCCTTTAATTGAAAGGTATTACTATATTTACCTGATTATAAGACAACCTCACATATAAGATGACCCCTCCCCCAAATTTCTAAGTATTTCAAGGGGGAAACAAAAATTTAAGTCAAAAAATGAACTACACCATGCTTTTTTAACAGTATTGAAATTCTACTAACAAGTTTATTAATAAACACATTTAACTCTTACAAATAAACTAATAAACCATTTGTGGTTTTTAAAAATGAACAATTGCACTTTAATTTCAGCAGTATTTAACACAGTTCAAAATAATAAAAATAAATGTAAAAATAATAAAAATAAAATAAAAATAATAATAAATTTATTATCATATACTTCTTTCCTTTATTAATAATTTTACTTGTTTACGTACCTAAATAGCACATCGATCTTTTGTCCTCTCTGATTCCCACCCCCGTAATTCCGAGTCCAGTGCACCAATCAAAACCAAACTATATAGTGAAGGTGGACATGCCCACAGTAAGCTACATTCCGAATTTCAACCTTTTATCTCAAAAAATGTAGGAATTATGAAAAGGACAGATGGACATTATAAAACCAATGTCCCAATTGTCTGCTCTTAATAATATAGATTATCAGCACTTGAGCAATCGTGCGTCGACAAAGCTATTTCACGTGTGCGTGCTGATGACAATAATGCTTAAAAGATGAACAGAAAGTAACAATATATTCATTCTTCACAAATCGATTGTTATATGATATGCCGTTATCTTGGTATTCTTTACAGTCACTGTTTTAGCACGTGAATTCGACTTGAAGGGGTCCACAAAAAATTCTGAAAAGTTGATACAGCCAAGCTAATACAGCCGAGTTGATGGTCATATTTCTGAAAGTTTATCAGTTTTCAAGTTATCATGCGAACGGCCGGAAGGATGGAAGGCCAGATAAACGTACAGATCAAGCGTGCATTCTTATAAAGCTCTAATAAGTATTTATTTATTACAAAGGTTCCGGCCTCATTCGTTTATTTGCTGGCCATTAAAATGATTTTTTAATGTTTTGGTTTTGAAAAATACTGTTAAAAAACCGAAGTTAGGGAGCTATGTTGCGGGAAAACTTTAATGTCATCTCACTCTCTGTCACTGCTGCTGCTATCTTCGCAGAAGAAGATGAAGGGTTCAGCATGCTAGCTTGCATATCTGAAGTAGGCCTATGTTTGATCTTGACTGATACTTCGAGCGGAGGTCACCAAAACTTGTGTTGCTTAAGCATCCAAAATTTTAGATGTTTCCTCTATTAACACTGAATTGCTTTTAACAGGATCCTAAACTTTAAAATAAGAAAGTACATTCCACACAATTCCCCTTGACTGACTGTGAACAGTTCTTCCTCAAATTCAAAAGACTGTAGCCATTATGTTCACTGGTCACTGCACATTGTGAATTGATTAACACCCGCATAGATAATCAATAAACTCCATAATTACATGACTGTTGATGCCTGACATGATTAATCGATATCAATGCGACACCATGCCTACTCCAACTCTTGTGGATATACTATATTATAGCTCGGTTTTGGACTTTCATGGTTTGACTGAGATCACATAATACATGATCTGCCGAAAGGACACTGCATTTTAAATTTCTATTTTTGAAATCATATACGTTCATGTTTGCCCACAGGTTAATATCTGGAGTAATCACTTCCTCTGCCTTCAATTGTGATGGCTTTGTTTTGATGCTGTTTGCCAAAATGTGCCGATGCTGAAAAAATCAGTTTTTGAAAAGTAATGGGGTTAAGAAATACAGATAAAAAGGGTTAAAAATAGACTAAGTTGGGGCTTCTGCTGCTTTTCTTTACCCTCATCAGGGGGATTAATTTCTTGGTAACTTTACCCCTACTCTCTGGGCGACATACAGGGTTATTAATTCCATAGGGCACCTTCTTTGGTAGAGGATAACCACTAAATCATCTATCTCTGGAGAGTATATTATTTAGTCCAGCAGATTTCCATTTCTCCCTTTTCTTCTAAAAGACCTCTGAAGACAAATGATTCTAAACAAGTTTTTATAATAATGCTTGCTTGGGTGAGATTATAAAGATCCTGGGAGGGTAAGAGATGTAGCTTGTAACTGGCTTTTCTCTGATCAATACTATTTAACTCTTCTAGTTTCCATTGTAATGCAGCCTCGAGCTTAAATAACAGTTTAAGGTCTCACATTAAACAAACTACTACCCAGATATATTCTATCCCAACTTTACCTGAGGTCAAATAGAAAAAAGGTCCAGGAGTAGCAAAACTGTAGAGGTTGGGCAATGATGGAACATCGGCCTTTGCCGATCATTGCATAAAAAAAAAGCATCGATTTGGGACCATTAACGAAGTGATGACCATAGTTAAGATGGAAGAAGTCCAGAAGAGAATCCTGATCCACAAGGCGCTGATTATCTGAAGACATATTAGAGACCATTCGGACAAAATACTGAACAACCAAATTAGCTTCGAGAAGAACCCCGTCCTGGATGCGGTGAACATCGTAGATCAATGAGTCAGAAAGAACCGCAACAGAGCCAATCGAGAATTATTTATTTATCTCATTTGTATTTTGTAATTCGTTTTTTATTTTGCATTTTTTATGTTTCCTGTTACCATTCTGTAATTTGCTGTCGTATGGCTTCTTCGCTTGCCAATCAGATGATTCACTCTCCTTTTCTCTGATTGGCAGATATAGACCATAAATACATAATCGCATTGATGAAGTTGCTTCGAATCGCATTGATTATTAAACCTCTACTGTTTTGCTACTCCTGGACCTTTTTTCTATTTGATATTCACAGCAATCTTGACCATGCGAATTTTAGACTTCACCTAAGGTGTTTGTATTTTGGCAGACCATTAAATGGAATTAAAAATATTTCCTTTATTATTAAAGGAATGAAAATTGGTGTTTTTCGTTCACCTGTTTACGGTTTTATTTTTTGAAGTTAAAGGTTTTTAATCATTGTTGGCACAGAATGCCTCAACATGTATATGTTTTAGTTATTTTATTTATTTAATTATGTTTGCATAAGGCATTGTTTAATTTAAGCATTTATAAGCGAGAGCTGTTTATGTTCATGTTGCCATGTTATTTGTTGAGCCAGGAGAAGTGGGCTCATTGTTATAAATGTTAATTTTGAATGTTCTAAGTCATTGTGTGTTAAGCTGCAATTTAAGATAGTCTCTGTCATGAGTTAAAGAAATTAAGCTTAGAAGGCATACAGGTAAGTACGTTCTTAAGTTAATTAACTTTCTTTAGCATTTTAATATGCATGTATTTATGGTTATTTCCTTTTTTGTAAAAGAAAATCATAGAATACGAGAACATGTAAATTAAATCGTAGTATAAGAAACGGAACATTCTATATCGTCTATGCATGTAAAATTTCCATCAAATAAATATTATCAGCAACAAGTCTTGTATCTATGCATTTTTTTTCTGCAAGCCTTGGACACCAAGAACTCGTATAGTTGTCATTTTGTAAAGTGCATTTTGGCGACTATAATCATGATATAAAGATTTCTCCATGAAGATCAGGAAAACAACACCAATCGCAGTAGCCATTGTACTTACTTTTCTTCATTATAACTTTATGTAGCTGAAGTAAGGTAAAGCTTTCATCTCGATGAAAATCCGGATGATCAACTTCTTGTCCCTATGGTGATCATACTGCGACAGCACCATGGTGAACAGCAAACTTTCAATTCATCCATGCGGACTCCTAAACGAAAAACAACTCATGAAACGTCTCCTTGACAACACAAATCAATGAGCTTAAGAATTATTTATTGATGACACAGCTAATAACCACATTATTAGAGTTTTCCTTATTTTCAAATGTAATTAATATTCATCTTTTTAAGTCCATACAAACAAACACGGCCCTGCCAAAACTATCTGGACATCCTGCTCCGTGGCATGCCCTCTATGGAATGCTTCCGTCAGTAATGCGTTGGGCCACCCTTTGCTGCAATTACTGCTGCAACATGACGAAGAAGGCTGTCCACAAGTTGTTTACACTTGCTGGTATGCTACAATGTCATTCAGTCATCAAACGGTCCAGTAACTGATGACTATTTGTGACAGGGGTATTTAATTTGTCACGTCCAAACCGTGACTTTTTAGTTAAATTGAAAAATAGATCGAATTTGGTCACTAGAAAATTGTTTAAAGATATTCACCAAAAAATATATGTCACAACTTAAGTGATTAATGTTAAAATTTTAATCATAGAAAGTTGGCTTGTGATCGATAGTGGATTTTATATTTTAAACATTGTTTAAAATAGTACATTTTGCGTTATTTTTTTAAAAATAGTTAAACTATTAAGTTATAAGTTGCCGCAATATAGTAATGAATATTAATAGGCTAGTATTAATTAAACAAGTTTTTTTTTTCTCTAAAATTAAAGCTGATTCAATAATTATAAGACAAATAAATAAAAACAAAGCTTCTTTTATTATAAAAATAATTTCTTTCTTATTTCAAAGAAAATAAGAAGTTAAAAATGATAGATTAAATTGAAATTTTACATAAATCAAGAGTTAAGGGAAATATGAAATAAATAAATTTTATACCAGCTTAAAACCTTTTTTTATTTACATTAGGCCAAACTAAACATAAAGTAGAATGTTCTAAACAATGTGCGGATATTAAAGAAACAAACTACAAATGTAATGCCTAAGTCTTACAGTTCTCAGATTGTTATAAAGTCAAAACAGTATGATAGCATTATAAAAAGTTAACCAAGATAATTGTTACATGTTCTCAATAGTGAAGTATAAGCCATGAACATGTTTAATTGTAATCTCCTGTATTACAATCTAGATGTGCTATAAGACATAGTAAAATAGTGTTATAAACCACTGGAAAATATTTAGGACAATGCCTAAATTGTCAAATTAATAAATAAAGGTGATGTCACATAGAAACATCTTAACTTCATACATAAAATCACTTAGACTTTATGCCCAGAAGTTTGGAATTCAAATCCAAATAAAATCATGTCAATACTGACTATAGTGTCAATTAAGAACACATAAAATTGTGTGACAAATACTACCAAAACTAAGAAAGAACAGTGTTAACCTATAACACTATAAAAAATCTTGAGTGCTACTTAAAAAATATCTGAATGAAAATATTGCACGTAAGTGCTAACATTCAAAATAAGAAAATTTATCTTTATTGCAAGCTAGAATGCATTAGCATTCAGCATTTGTTGCAAATTAAATAAATAGAAAATCATCCCTTGAGAAGTTTATTGCAAATCACTAATTGTGTGCAAATCTGAAGGGAAAGACATACCTGAATAAATAAATATCCTGTGCCCAGCAATTTTAATAAATTGCAAATATTAACTTTTTGCTATCTGGAAAAAAGGAAATTGTAAGAAAGAATTGTTGGTATATAAAGAAAGAGATGAATTACTAAAAGGTAAATGAAAACATTGATAAAATAAAAAAAAAAAGAACAAATACAAAAGAAAAGGGTGACCTCCCAACCGAAACAGGAACACAGTTAGCAACAGAAGCCTCAACAGAATTTATAATATGTTTGGAGTCAAGTCCCATGATGACGAAACATATCAGCAAATCAGATAAAGCAGTCCAGGTACAAAGGTTGACAGATACAAAAGGATGAAACTTGATGAAATCCACTATGTGGCTACATCATATAAATGTCAAAGTCCATGGCTAGCCTAGGCTGGAAGCTGAAGAGAGGCAACTGCTGGTGGCTGAGTCAGCTGGTGAAGTGAAGCTTGCTGAAAAAAGCTAAATTCAACTGCTACATCCAATAAAGGCTACGCATGTGTCCGTCACACATAATGAGAATCAGAAGGAACATTCAATAATGGCTACGTAACAACAGCAGGTGGTATTATTCAAAACACACAATATAATATTTTAACCAAATAGAAAATAAACAGATAAAATATTTAAAAATGATTTAGGAAACATGTAATGGGGAATGAATGAAATAAAATGAAATTTGTTCTACGTCACAGATTCCATACACATCCCACAGTGCTTCGATTGGATTTAAGTCATGACTCTATGCAGGCCAGGGCAATAACCAGATGTTTGCACGGGCGAACCATGCCTGTGTTGAATGAGCAGCGTGACATGGGGCATTGTCCTGCTGGAAGAAGCAGTCAGATGAGGTGCTATAGAACTCCATCATTGCTCCAGGAAGGTGCGTTTCCAAAATCTGTTGGTACCGTGGTACATTCAGTCGAATGTCAACACCTGTGATAGATCCTACATCTGCTGTACAGAACATGGATATGAGGCACTCTGGATCATATTTCTTGTTTGGCCGTCTCCAGACCCACACATGACCGTCAGATACACTAGTCAACAAATTTAAACTTTTTTCCTGCTTCCTTTACAAAAAGGCCACCATACACATTTTATTGCAATGTAACTCGAAAATGATAAAAAGCCTCGGTTGGTTCTAGTTTTTGAGATATTCACAGAAACGTGTTTGCATACCACTGTAATATAACATTACCAAATAGGTAAGTCAACTTACCTTACCGACTACTTGGGCGTCGATTTGCGATTATACTGTTCCTGTGGTACATTCTTGGTGATCATCCAGCAGTAATCAACCAACATAGATTTGTTCCATTTCCCCTGGTATTGTTTTTCCATTGCTGAAATATCCTGATGGAACTGTTCTCCATGCTCGTCACTAACAGCACCCAAATTTTCCAGGAAAAAATGAAGCTTAAGAGAATATGGCACCCCATAGTTTGATACACCACCAGGAGTGTATCGGCAAGTTCTTCAAAATTCTCATTGAAGCCCTCTTACCATTTAACCACTGATGCAAATTTCCTGCATAAGTATTGCAGCAAAAGTGTAGAGCCCAGAGTTTATGCTGATCACCTATCTTGCAACCAAAATACAGTTCATAGGCCTTACAAACATGGCTCGTCATTCTTCGTTTCTGCAAACAGAAAACGTCTCTACATGCATAGCAAAAACAGTCGCACTATTAGCACACATGCGTGGCATCTTGCGGCTTTCAACAGACTGGTGGTTTCTTTGACGTGGATTGCTGATGTAGACTCCAGAATGGAGCAGAATGGATGATGCAATGATGGGTGATGCAATTGCTCGAGAAAGCATGCAAGGGATGATGAAATGACAAAAATTTTTGATGCAATCTGTAACATTACGTTATATCGCATCATTTCTGTTTTAAGTATGTAATGTCCACATATATGTAATGTAAATATTCTGAATGTAAATAAAAATTCTCGATTGGTTCTAAATTTTTATTTACATTTTTGTAATCAGCATACTGGAATTAGTTAAAAAAAGCAAACATTATTTAGGAAGCAAATTCACAGTTGACTAGTGTTATTGGAGGGTGAAGCGGCTTTCATCACTCTAATGACCTGTGCCCAATCATCCTAGTCCACTGGTCGAATATTAAAATTGAAAACTCTGGTTCAGGAAAATTGACCAAGAAAATTATCAAAATTTAGTTCATAGGTGCATACCTTTTGCAAGTAAGAAATGATCAAGAAGAGATCCTTGATTCTTATTCAAGCCAAAATGATGAAAAACTCATCATGTCTGTTATGCCAGGTGGAAAATAACTCAAATTCTCACGATCCCATCTGGAAAAACATCTTGATGTTTATGCATTTCTTCTGTGGGAAAAATTTATAAAATTACTTTAGATTATATCCTGGTGGAGCAACTTGACTTCAAATTATGTCACTGGAATAAAATATTTAGGTTCCACTCATTTATGCACAATTTTCTCCTTCAGGATTGAAGACCATGTTTTCAATGTTCACGTTTTATGAGTAGCTATCTCGAAGAATGACCGACTTTTGGGCCCACTTCTCAATGTTGATTTTTAAGACATTGTAATTATTATCAAAAATACACACTTGTTATATATGCATTGTGTAAAATTGACCATTTCTACTCTTTACTGTTATTGTAAAAATTTTAAAGAGTAAATTTTGTATCAGAAATTACCAGAATAATCGATATTTGTGCGAGCGGGAATGATCATAGTGGAATTTAGTGATTGTTTTGTTTATTTTATTCAATCTTCTACTATGCAAGTATCAAATAGGAGCTATTTCATGCATTTTTTTGTGTTCTACATGCGAATATTTCAATGTACGGTGTACAACGGTCTTCCATACCTGGAATTTCCTCCCCCGTTTAACGAGTTTTATGTTTTTGTTTTCTTTATGCAAAGAGTGGATTTCCACTAAGTCAGTGACACTCTACAATTTTGTAACGGGAACTACAAAAGTTAGTTTTCGTAACTTTTTCAGTGCTTACACTTGGGGCACTGGGAATATTTTTATTTAATCAGGCATGACCACTTTTCTATAAACTGACCTAACTTTTATGGCTCTAGCACCTTTTGTTCTAAAGTTATGCGACTGTTTCGGGAATTTCCTCTCTACCTTTTATATGGATATTTAATATGCCTATAAGTTCTTTGAATATATACCTTGGCACATAATTTTATTATAATTGATATATTATTGGATACGGGTGTTACCTATATTAGTTTCAGTTCGAACCACTAATATGACCAAGTACTACCCTCAAGTACTAGCACTCCAAATTGCAGAAACAGAGTCATTCTTTCTTAAATATGGAGGGGCTCGGTCCCATGTTGATTGCACTCCACCTTATTCTTCCCATTAAGTTTTTATTTTTTTCCACCCATGCCCAGTTTCTTGCCCAGGGCACTTATGGGGGTCGCTACATTTGCAGGCATTTCCCGTTTCTTCCCAGCAGAAAGACCTGACTTGGACACCCCCCTTAGATGCCACTTTCACATTCCCTTTCCCTCGTCCTTGGGACGGCTCCTTCTCTGGCCGGTCTCTACGGGCATTGCACTTCCTGGTGGTGACATTAGCCTGCTCCATTAAACGACTTTTAATTTCATTAAAGACCTTTAACCTGGTTTTCCATTCCGGATCTTTTCTCGGAGTGTCTTTTCCTGTAACACTCGTGGTCACCTCTGGGCCACAAGAGACTCCTACTGCACCAACTTTGGTGCTCTCAAACAACACCTCTTTCCGAGAATAATCTCCATGATCACCGGAGTTGCAGCGATCACCTATGATTTCATGCATAGGCTGGACATTTTTCTCACTGTGCACCCCCAGCTGAGTCTCCTTCCTCTGAACACCCGATGAGGTGTCCATCTCCTTATACTCCACAACGCAGTCCTGCGGTGGATGTAATTCATGCATTGCTCCCTTTGGCACGCATATCGAGACACGATCATCTTCAAGTCTCAGTATAGACTTCACTGTCATCATTATTATTAATTTTATCCTCTGGCGTGACGTCGCTAGACACTAAATCATCCATTAATGGACTATTGTCAGAGGGCATAGTGGTAATGTGTTCCTCTGGCATTACATCCACACATACAGTCTCATTCAAACCAGATTGTCCTGCCTCTTTATCAGGGGTTTCGACATGGGGGGGTTTGGTTTTCACACTTGACGACTTCCTGCATGTCGCTAGCAGGGCTTACCTCTGCCTCACGAACATCTCTCGTATCAACTGGCACAAACTCTCCTTTCCCAGAGTCAACACAACTACGACCCTTTCCTTTTTTTTTTTCCTCACGCCACGCGCAGGGGCAATCAGCTGAACATCCTCTGAGGAGCCTGTTCTTATGCTGCAACCTGTCAGGTTTATCTGGGTCATCACACACCCACACCCTGCGCTTATGAACCATCTGAGTATCGCCAAACCTTATGGCTTTGATCTTGACTTAGGCTCTAGATGCCCACTTGAAGACCCAAAACGGCCCAAACCCCTACCACCGGGGTTACCCTTGTTGGCCATTATAACTCTGTATCCCCTTTTCAAACGCATCTGCGCCTGTCCCTCGGGCCTGAAACGCCTACCATGTTCTGTTTCAGTGCTTGGCTCTACAATACGCACCACTCGTACAGGCTCCTGGACAATGTCTTCACCGATCCCACCAGGGGTCACGGCTGCCTTTCACAATTCGGAAGCCGTGGAACCCATCATCATAGAGGACACGCTCGCCCACCATGCATTTCTCCACCCTTTTCCCACATGTGGTTGCCCCAGCATCAAAGCGAAATCTGCGCTGCAACAAAGAAAATTACTACAACAATAATAAAACAGCAATAATATAAGGAGCGTTCAAAAAGAAACGAGCCATAGTCTGGAATGTGCAAACTGGTGACAGAATGGTGATATCGTTGCATGTGTAACAAAGAGTGGTTTTGACAAGAGCGCGGAAGTTCACAGCCAGCCACTAGAGGGTGACGGTGGAAGTCACGTGACTATACAAAGGAAGCAGAAGCAAGCGTCAATCGTCCAACGGTCATTCGTGTTATATAAGCAGTGAATAAGTTAAATGGAGGCGTCAAAAGAAGAGCAAAGAGGTGTTGTTCGTTTTCTGACACGGAAGGAGTAGGGAGAACGGACATTCATCAAAGAATGTCACAAGTGTACGGTGAACACTGCATGTCCCTTGCAAGGGTCAAGGCGTGGCATGAACGGTTCAGGGAAGGACGGGTGTTGTTAGCCGATGATGCACGGTCTGGAGCACCAAACCGCATTAACGATATCGTCCAGCTGGTTGATGAATTCATTACCCAGGACCGCCGAGTTACAGTGAAAGACCTCAGACAACAACGTCAAGCAGTATGTGCGGAATTGGTTGACAATGCAGCCCCGGGAATTTTACGAGACAGCCATTCACTGCCTTGTGTCGCAGTGGGACAAGTGCCTGAACAGCCAAGGCCAATACTTCCGACATACAGATACTGGTTTCTGTTCCTAGGCTTCTGGCTCGTTTCTTTTTGAATGCTCCTTATACAATAACGAAGTCCTACCCTGTATAAAAACTTAGCAGAATACTAAAACAAAACAAAAACATAACTACCAAATATTTAATCACATTTGTTCCACCACCCATGGTGGCATGCTTGTAACAACCAAAACAAAACAAAAGAACGAGTGCCGTCATGACCCCCCCCTTCGCCCTATTCCATGTGACACCCCAACTGACATGGAATGCCACAACGCTCAGGTTTACTGTTAACAGCCCCCTATTACATGCACTTTTCGTTTCCTCACGAAACTTATTCAGCAGTTGATGCCTGTTTTGCTACATTAAGCTCTCAATTCAGTGGGGCCATTGATATGACAGTCTCTGATCATTTCCCTCTATTAATAATTCTCGATTTGAGCACTTTGGTATTTCGTTATCCAAGGACCGTTTGTAAGCATGTAATCTCCAATCACAGGCTTCAGGTTTTTAAATCATACTTAACTCTAAGCAATTGGGTTTCTTTATTACCTGATACCTTCGATACTAATAAGTTGTTTGACATTTTTTTAAAGCGTGATAGTGACGGATGTGATCAATATCTTCCCTACAAATGTGTTTTTAATGGATGCAATTCAGGCAATGTAGCTCGGAAACCATGAATCATGCTTGATATTCTGACAGCTATAAAGAAAAAGAACAATTATTATATGAAAGCTTGGCGTGTTTCAACTGCCATTAATTTAAAGTGATTCAAAAACTGGTCTAACACTGTAAAAACACAAATTAGGAAGGCTAAGCATACCTATTCTGAAAGGTTGTTTGCACGCCTTCATTCAAGTAAAGAGAAATAAATGGAAACTTTTAAATAAGTTATCGTCTGGTTCTCATTTGCTCATTCAGATCAGGTATCTGGTTCAGTCCTTACTGATTTTCTTCTACAAGTATTATTGCCAGGTACAATCGATTGTGTGATTATTCTAGTGTTTCATATGATATTCCGCCTGGTAAACTAGCTCAGAGTTTTTTTGCCATTCCGACTGCTGAGGAGGTTAGTAAAACTATTATTCACTTAAAGTCCTTGGCGATTTTCAATCTACTTGGGTTTCCTCCTGATGCTATGATCTTTTTACATCAAGAGCTTTCACATCCTCTTGCTTTTCTATTCAATAAGACGTTAGCGACTGGGATTTTCCCCGAAGTGTTAAAAATAGCCAGAGTTACACCGCTTTTCAAAAAGGGCGAACTAACGGATTATTTGAATTACCGTCCGATTACAGCATTACCAATATTTGCAAAAAGTTTTTGAAAACTTTCTACCAATGTCTGTCGTAATTTGTATACAACAATGCTTTTATTATTCCCTGTCAAGATGGGTTTGTACCAAAAACAAACATAGAAACTGCATGCCATGAATTTTTAGAATTCAATTCGCGTGAAACGGCTTCTAATAATTATGTTGCAGCGGTTTACGTTGACTTTGCGAAAGCTTTTAATTCCGTACCCGTTGACTTGCTTTTATGTAAATTATCAAATTTTTATGGTATACACAGGCTTCCTTTATATTAGCTAGAGAGTTTTCTTATCAATAGAACTTATTTTCTCATCCCACTCAGAAATATCTTTACATACGCTAACTAGGAACTTAGGTGTACCCCAGGGTTCAATTTCTTTTGCCTCTACTTTTCTCTCTGTTTATGAACAATTTACCCTTGGCTTTATCGTCTTGTATTCCTTTTTGAATAATCCTATATGCCGATAATGCTTATTGCTGCAAGCCAAGCTGTTGCTCTAATCATATCTATGCTTAACATCGTGCTTACTGAATTGAAGGTCTGGTTGGATAAGAATTCGATGTAAGTAGTCAGGAAAAAAATAAAACCATGGTCTTTATTCAGAGGGACAAATGGGGAGTATGTAATGTTCTTCCTTTGTACTATGGCAGCAATTTATTGTCTACACTATCTTCATTCAAATATTTGGGTCTCATCATTTCCCATGATCTGAACTGGGACCAGCATATTGACTCATTACTAACTAATTTGAACAGGGCTGTACCCAGGGGCAGGGGGGGGGCTGCAGCCTCCCTACCCGAAATTGGGCACCATATCAACTAAATCTGTTACATACCCCCACCCCCAAGCAGGATTGGGCCACCCCCACCCCCGAAAAAAAATTCTGTGTACAGCCCTGAATTTGAATATTAAACAACGTATTTTCTCCAGATTATGCTATTTGCCTCCTAATATTCTTATAATTTTCTGGGGATCTTCCACTTCATGGAACCTCACATGTATATTCAAATTGCAGAAATGGCTCCTCCGAACCTTTCTCAGAATTCCTAAACTTTCTTCGGTGTCTCGATATTTTAGCGAATTTCACATTCTTATCGTCCATCAGTTATTTCTAGTTCGTGTCTACGCTTTTGTATTTAAAGCTGCGGACTCAACTTTGACAATGTCTACACCTATTAAGTTAGCCGTTAATGCAGATAATCATCTTCCAACTAGAACATCTTATGATCTAAATATTCTGTTAGTTAAACATAATTACCGCCGTCATTGTCTTTCTTATGTAGGGATAAGATGTTGGGCTCTTCTATGGCATGAGCTATATTCAATATCGGTTTATCCAGTTTTTTTTAAAAACTTTTAAAGCTTTATGTTTCCCATTTACTCTTGGTTATTCGGACATTACTATTACTTTGTCCATTGTTTCTATTATTTATTTTTATCTTATTTTGTCCATTACTGTTCAGCAACACTAGTAGTATTGCCAGTTTAACTTTTTTTTTTTTTTGATTTGTAGTACTCTTCGATAAGTAACCGTAAATGTTTATTTTGTTACCAGCCTTAGTCTGACAACTTTTGTCTGTTTGCAGTCTAGTTTGTATTCTTTGTTTTACGTTTATCTTATTTAAGTTGTTTTGTGTTTATAATTTTTTACCCCAATTTGGGTAATTTATTTTAATGTTCCTTGGCCCTGGAGAGCCTTCTTTGTCAGTCAGATTTTTGACAATACTGGCTCCCTTCGGGCCCTATGTAACACTTTAACTAAATAAATAAATAAAAATAATTAAATAAATGTCTATGACTCGGAGACGTTGTTCACATAATCCTTTTCAATAATTTTAAAGACTTATTCGCCACAAACATAACAAAAAATATCACACACTTTATTTTATTTAAACCATGTATTTTGAAAACTTTCAACGAAATGGGTGCCTTATATCATGTGCCAGAATGGTATTGTGTGTCTGCGGCAGTGGTCAAGTGGAAAGGAAATGCTATAAACTATGAAACACCGATGATGTGGCAGGAACCTCAAAATCACCATGACAACTGCTATTCTTGCATCGTAAATGTTAATGACATTAATTCTGAAAATCGTACGCAGTCATCATATACCAACTTGACCTCTGCTGAACCACTTCTTCGGTACTCTGCTGATAGCACAAATTGCATCAACATCATATAAATGCTCCAGAGAACCAGATCTTATTGAAAGTGAAGACAATACGCAAGTTTCCCAGGATTAGCACAGAAAAATTGAAAGCAGGCATTTTTGATGGAGCACAAATTAGACAACTTGTAAGAGACCCAAACTTTGTGAATTCAATGAATGAACTAGAGTCTAAAGCTTGGAAATCGTTTGCTTTAGTGATTAAATATTTTCTCGGAAATGATAAGTATGAAAACCATTCAGTTTAGTTGAGTGTATGCTATCTAATTTGAAATCTAGGTTGCAACACTATTATTCATTATTTGCACTCTCATTTAGATCGATTCCTAGAAAATCTAGAAGATTTCAGTGAAGAGTGGGTTGAAAGATTCCGCCAAGACATACGTGCAATGGAAGAGCGTTATCAAGGAAGGTGGGACGTCCATTTGATGGCCGATTACTGTTGGAGTTTACAAAGAGATCAACCTAAAACTGTTCATTCACGCGAATCATATAAAAGGACATTTCATAGCATTTAATAATAAAGAAACTTAGAAAAAATACATTATTTTTGGAGAAAATTGCAATTTCATATAAATAAAGAAGCAGAGCTGATACAATGAAACTAATATTTTCTTTGTAGTCATTGCCTTATATATACCCTACAATTCATATTAAATTGCAGAAAAAAATTCAGTGCTGACCAGTAATCAACCAAAATAGCGAGTATTATTTTCTCGATAAATAATAAATTCTGGTTAAGGGGGATAAAACAGTTATTGGTCGGTAGTTTATTTCCTCATAGCTGCTGGATATATGTAAAGTTACTATTGTAAATTGTTTGAGGATTTTTGTAAAAATTTTCTGAATCACAAAAAATTGATTTGGCAATTTTTTTCTAAACCGAACAGATCTAATTTTCTAAGTAAGATCGAGTATACCTGTTTGACATCTTGTATCTTTGAGTTTAACTGTTTGTAGTTTCTGTTGTAGTAAATACCATACGGTATTGTCAGCAGTCATCAACGGATCCCTGTAGGATTATTGACCTATTCCAGATAGTCCTCAAGCTTATATCTTGCTAACGTTTGTATATCTTGCTGCGTACAATGTCAACATATGCCATATACAGGGTAAATGAACATTTTGTTTTATATACACTTGTTTTGCTTGTTGCACAGGTTTTTTTTAAAATTTTGCGTAGATGTTTTGTATTCTTGGAGGTTACTAATAGTCATATTTTCTTGATAATTCTTGTACTTTTCACATGTCTATATCCACTTTTTTTTAAGAATAGTTGAATCCCGCCAGTATTTCAGAGTATGTTTATTATTGTTGGTTTTGCATTTAACAACTAAAACTGCTTGTAGTGCTGCATAGAATAAATTATCTAGTAAATATTGTATTTTTAAGTCAAGGTCAGGAGCATTGTTAAATTGGGACCAGTCCGATTGGCATAGATTTATCCTGTGACCTTGTCACTTTTTAGTTTGTTCTGTTTATCGTTTTTGTAAAGGGTTACAGTAGTTCTCCCTTAGAAAAGGACTACATGACACTTTCTGGTGTCAGTTTGTAGTAGAATTCATCTGATTTCTGATGTTGTAGTTCGCCCCTTTCTTCAGTTCTGTTTTGCCTTTATTAGGACAGAAACTCCTTTGTTGGACGAAAGTTCCATTTTGTAGTCGGACAGAAACTCTTATCAGACATTATTTCCTGTTAATCGTCCAGCCCCAAATTGTGTTGGATTTTATTACTGTAAAATCTTTATTGTGTTGAATTTGTCAGAGATTATGAATATAAGAATTTTAATGATAATTCAAGTTATGTAGAAGTTTTAGTTTACTTGTAATTTTAAAAGAATCTTTTTGGTAAGAACATCGCCCACGCTTCGAATCTAGCGTGCTGGCAATGACGTCACTTTCTACTAGAGCCTAGAAGTGACTCGCTTGATATCCGGAAGTAGAGTGAGAGCTTCACCCACGCCACCACTAGAGGGCAGCCCGACGCTTGCCTTGGATATAAAAGGAGGCCAGAAGAATCAAGAAGGATTCATTCATGATCCAGAGTCGAAACGGATAGGACAGAAAGGACAGCTCACGGGATGGAAGCCACTGACGATGATGAGGAAGAAGCAGATGCCTGGGGGCTTGGAACAGGCGTGTTCCAGTCAGTCTTGAGTCTTGTTACGATGTTGAGTTAGACGCTGGGTAGGCCTAACCCTCTCTCTTCATGGAAAGAGACCATGTGGTAAACTTTATTATCTTGCACTGATCAGTTTCCTTAAGATTAATAGTATACCCTTATTTGTAGTATTGTTGAGTTTAGATTATTGGATTCTTTGTAATGGAATTTAGTGTAATGCTTAAATGAAATTTTGTAATAATTCTTTAAATTTGGATTATGGATTTCAATTGTAGCGGGAATGGATTTAATGGAGATTTATGCTGTTATTTGCGGGATTTTTAGATTGTGATCTTTGTTTATTGAAGTGTTAAAAAGGTTTAGAATTATTTAGACAGCTATGGATTGATTTTAATATTGTAGATTGTAGAACTGTTAACTTTGGATTGTGGGGGTTTGCTTTATTGTATTCTTATCGGGGAACTGATTAGAGTTGTCATGTTTATTAGTATGGCGGAATTAGTGACTTAACTGGGTTTTTAATGTTATGATTGAAAAGTAGATTGAAGTATAAGTTATTTATATGATTGTTGATCATGGATTTTGTATTAGCTTAGGGAGGCTATTTTTATTATTAAATTATGAATATTGTGTTGTTAAAGGTGATTAGAATGTTATTGAACTTTGGAAGTTAGTTTGCCACTGATTGGATTGTTCCGTGAGGCATTTGGTGTAATGGTAATACTAGCATAGTGGGCATCTAAACAGTTTATTTACTTTGGGAAAGGTTTGGCTTTCTTTTATGTGTGCATACTTGGTACTTGGTTTATGTGGGGGTTGCGTGTTTAGTTCTTAGGCAGTGGATGTATTAACCCGCTATTGGAAGGCTAGTCCCGTTTGTTCGGGCTGGTATTCGGGTTTTATTGGTAGCTCGCCGGTGTTGGATCTGGTTTTCCCACTGCAGAGACCGCCCCCTTGCGTTTATGCATTTACACGATGGCAGGTTTTCGTGTGTTGTGACCAGTATGCACGTTTGGGTAGTTTAGTCTCTTGTTAAGGTTTGACATTACCTGTTTGTATGACTAATTGGGAGTACTTTGGTTTAGACTTATGCTAATTATTACATGATCATTAAATTGTCACTACTTTGATATTACTGTATGATGCAATAGATTATTATACCATGCTTATTTATATCTTGATTATTTTGTTTATTTGTATTTATCTTGTCTTTTATTGTATATAAACCTCTTTTTCACATATCAATCTGTCCCACCCTTTTAATTTCAGTCTGCACCCTTCTTAGGAAGGACTGCTGACAAGTGATGTCTGACGTAAAAATTACATCACCACAAGTTGATGAGTTTGTGATTAAAATTCATATATTGCTTGGTTGTTTTGTGGTGTATCTATAGCATAAGGAGTATTAGTGAGTGATAGCAGTATTGTAAGGTGGTCACTGACGAAAGGTAGTAGATGTGGGCATTGTATGTTGTATGAGATATAAATGTGATCTATTAGGGTAGATAGTGTCGTCGATAAGCAGGTCGGATTTGTTATGATCTGTTTCATCCGTAGAGTCTGTGTCATTGATATTAGTAGGCGCAAGACAGGTGACATTGTCAGGTAGTCACAATTAAAATCTATGGTATCTATATTTCTATCTGAATTATTGAAGATGCAGTCTGACATTTTGGTGTATTGGGTCTATACACTGTTGTTAAGTAAACCCATCCATGACGATCAGCATATATGATAATCTCTAGTCCCTCATCATTAATAGATGTGACATTCATAGATGGTATAGTGTCTGTCACGTAAATTGCTACACCTGCTCCCCAGTGAGACCAATCATCGCGATTGAGTTGGTACTCTCAATGGTAAATAGCATGTTATTACAGGTATATGTAAGCCATTTTTCTGTTGATAGTGCATATTTTTACTTGGTTAGTGTTAAGAATATTCGAAGGTCATCAAATTTGTGTATCAATAAACGAGCATTTAAAAAAACTTCTTGTCTACAGAAAGCATTTAAATAACAAATATTGACATTATTAATCAAGAAGGAGTGTTCAGTAATAAATTAATATCTTAATCTTCTCCTTTTTAATGTAAAACCCAGTAAACTAAAATATACAAAAGCAAATAATAAAATGATACAGTCGCCAATTTTGAAAAGAGCATTGTAGATAGATGGATGTAGTCATGTAGTTGGTTGTCTTGAAGCTTGATGAAAAACTATGCAGTGTTTGAAATTATCAAGAAAACTTTTATAGATTGTGGCAGTAGGTGATGATAATAGTAACCAAACACAATAAAATAAACTTAAAAAAGGTAGTTCAAAATGATAAAAGTAAACTTGAAGAAATTAGTTCAAAAGACAGGAATAAAAATTAAGTTTTCGATAAACATTTTCTCATCATCAGGTTGAAATTTTTTAATTGAAATAACAGTTGAAATAAAAATTAAATTGTGACAATGTGACGACCCCTTCTTCACTCTCCAAGTGAAGTGTAATTTATCAACTGGTTAATTAAGATAACGATTGATAAAGAGTGGGTATCATTCAAATAAAAACAAAAAAATATTAAATTTATCCTGATTTCTTTCCCGTGATCGTATAGTATATATTAAGGTTGTTATGTACTATGGCTTATTTATCGATGTGTCCACAATAACATTATTTCAACAAAGGCAAAATTTAAGTGAATGATTATTATTGTTCTATCGTGAGAGATTTACTCCCCCCAGGCTATTACTCTCCCAGCCTTAACACGTGACCCAATCTCCCCACCATTTAAGTTATTCTAAGAGAAAAATGTTATCCATAAAATAATTGGGTGGGATTTACCAAATAATACTCTTTATTCAGTTGAAGCAGAAAAAAATAAGTAATGAAAATTGATAAATTAGTGGGTTAGTAAATATCTACAATAAAATCGTTGAGTAAGGGGTCCATAATGCTGTTTCCGACTAGTTTATCCAGTATCAAGGATACACACAAGAGGACATAAGCCTTTATACAGGGTGTCTCAGAATTCATTGTACAAACTTCTAGGGGAGTTAGTATGGCTGATTCTAAGCAAAAAAAAATTCATATGAACATGGGTCCGAATTTCAACGATAACTGAGATATGCACAGTAATTAAAAATGCTGCTACCAAGATTAACAAGTTAATAACTGAGGTTCTGTAGAGCCTAGATTAATGAAATTTGGGGGGAATAACGGTACATAAGACTGTACAGGGTGGTCCATAAATCGGACCAACAGTTCCCAAAAAAAGTTAAAAAAAGTAAATAACCATCTCAAATAAAAAAAGCCAACTGGGCCAAACCAAAACGAATCATGTTGGTAACACTCTAAAGGGTATGTTCCACATGATGCCCTTCAGCACCAATGCACAACTGAGCACATAGTTTCAAAGATGCCATCACTCTTGTTACCATATCAGATGTAATGGATTGGCAGGCAGTCTGAATTCTCTGTTCGAATTCATGGTGGAAATATCAACATTCAGTTTTCCTTGTGCAGTGTGACTGTTTGTAAGCTACAAACAGTTCACCACGTGATTGTGATATTGGTTGGTCCGATTTGGATGATTTTTTTTTTGTTTTGTTTGTTTTTTTATGATGAACAAGTTTGCAATTGGATTTTTTTCTCTATCCCTTACGGTTTTTGAGATAAATTTTGAATGTGTTCTAATTTGCATATTTGGGATGATGAAAAGTGCACCATGGGATAGGCCATCCACAACTTCCTATTCATTGGATTCATCAAATTGACATATCTGCTTCGGTTGATGAAGTTCAAACGAAACTAGCATATAATATACATCACAGTACATTAAATATACAGTATATACCATGAACAGTTCATTATACAGTACAGTAATTGACTTTTTATTTGAATTTCCCATTGCCAAAGACTAATATGAAAATAACTTCAAAACTGCGTCGATCTTTTTCCCACTTCAATTTTATTAAATTATTATCTATTTATTATTTTTTACAGTAATCACCCACAAAAAATCTTTGGATATTTGTAAATAACACTTAATCATTAATAAAAAATCGTTGGATATTTGTTAGTATCACCAAATAAAATTAGGGAAACTAAATTAGATGGAGATTTAAACGGCTCACTTTGCATGCCGCTATTTTGAATAAATTAACGAACGCAGCCATCAGAGACAACACCATCTGTAGTAGTCCTGTCTTCAAAGCTTGGATTCCCCCCGTGAACCCAACTTCAACCTCGATCCGGCCAGATGATTTAGTAAATCAAATTAATATTGCAGCTCGGCCGTGGCTGTTAATTATGGCTTCCCGTATAAACGGAGTATCCAATACTAATGAAAAAGGTAACCCTTCTGACCAGGCGCATATTCTATACGAAGAATCTATATCACCGGGTTTGTTCCGGAAAATGATATCTTCGTTGGTGGGTCACAAACTAAGTGTGTCTAAACTGAACCCGGGAAAATTCTTGGTAAAATTTTTTAGTAAAGCTCAAGCCATCAGTTGTATTAAATTTACAGACATTGGTCTGTATCATTTGTCGTACGAAGTTCCTAAATTCCTCGTTTCTTCCGTTGGATTCATTTTTGGAATAAAGCAAACAGTAACCTTGCTAGATCTGCAAAATTACTCGGACCTAGGACCTCACATTACAGATATAAGAAAGTTTGCCCCGCCCTACGAAGGAGCTCGGTATGGTAAACTTCTGGTCTTTTTCAATTTGCCGAAACCCCTGCAAGAAATTAAATTTGAGCATGAGATTTTCGTAGTATCTCCACCGCCGCCCAGACCTATGCAGTGTATAGCTTGTCACAAACTTGGGCATACGAAAACCAGGTGTAGGAATCTTCAAACCTGTTCCAAGTGTCTTTCATGCTGTCACTCTAGAAATGATTGTACAGCAACCAGCTTTATTTGTGCGAACTGTGATGAAAACCACTCTTCATATTATAGAGGGTGCACCAAGTTTAAATATGAAGCGCAAATTCGAGTGAAAATGATCGAACAATATCTTTCATATTATGAAGCGAAGAGAATAGTGGATATGGAATGGGGGGCAAGCATACCGGGCCATAGGTCCTTTGCAACAGTTGCAAGAGCAGTTTCTCCCAGTTCTACTATGATTTCTCATCAACAGTCGATCCCTCATCCCGATGTCCATCAGAATCCTTCAGGCACAGATGGTTTAACTAGGAGAGATAGCGAAACAAATATCACTTGCACGACATGCGGTAGAGATGAGCTGCCGCCAATATTCCCCTATCATTCACCAATTCGTACCCTGTCACAAACCCTAGCAAATGACCCCTTACTGACGCAAATACAGTGGTCTCAACTCTCTCCTTTCACTCTAGAGGAGTGTGGGGTTGATAAGACCTGCCCTCAGCAGTGCATGGATAACGGAACCTTCAATGATTCAGAGATTAAACCAGTATTAGGAAACCATACTATAGATCAATTGGTAAGCAACTGTCTGAAAATTTTTATTTCTTCTCTCGTGGAAACAAATATAGGTGGTGAGCCTAAGTTAATTGATGAAGCTTTCAATATGATAAGATCCAAGTTCTCTCATACGCCAGTGTGGCTTGCAGATGCCGTGGATTGGTGGAATAATATGCTCTCCCCTTTTGCTCCAAATGGTCCTGTCGCCAGTCAGGAGTAAAAATCATGTAGCGGTAGTGCATTGGAATATTAGAGGGTTAACTTCTAATTGGGAAGATGTTTCTCTTTTGAAAAGTAAAGCAGATATTTTGACTTTTTGTGAAACTTTCCTCAGCCCGGATATGTCAGTTAGTATCTCCAGATTCCATACTTATACAAATAACTGAAAAAATAAAGGTCTGGAAATAGCGATATGGTAGCGGTTTTTAATTGTTCAACGCGTTTCGAGGAAATCTCGTCATCAGGAACTATGATCACTACAAAACTAGCGTGGGTTACAGCATTTTGTTATATAGCCACTTTCCACCAATCACTGGAGACGTGTCACCATTAGTGACTAATCCACCCATGATTGGTGGAATTACAACAGACGTGGCCTCTATTGAAAGTTATTCAAAAATCTTACAAAGGATAAAGATGAAAATATTCATAATAGTAGTATTATACAAATTAAAATAAATACAAAAATATTTATTTTTTCAGTAATTTACACAGCGATATAGACCATCATGCAACCTTTATACAAATAATAGGGAAAAGCATGGCGGGGGGAATTTAACCTTGGTCAGCTCAACTATCCCCCACTACATTAACTTTTCTAAACATATCAGAGATGTAGCCGTTATTGATCTGGTAGTATTCCTTCAGGGAGTCTGGCTTCACGCTTACAGCTCTATGTTCCTGGCTACCTGAGTAAAGATAACTGGAGGGTTATTGCTAGTCTTTTCTCTCCCCCCTTCGTGGCCATTGGTGATTTTAATGCCCCCAGTGGAGCTGTGAAAATTATAATCAGAACGGGCGCTGCCTAGAAGATCTCCAAAGTCAGTTTAATTTTGCCGTTCTCTTCACCTCAGAACATACCTTTAATCCATCCAATTCCGCATGGTCCTCGGCAAATCTTGACCTGGCCTTAGTATCATTGGACTGCCCCTTCCCTATGCATCTGGAAATTATTCCAGGTACATACGGAAGTGACCACCAGCCGATTCGTCTAACTATTTCCCTAAGGCCTACGAAGTGTCCTCATCGTAGTACTGCATTACCTACATCTGACAGCTCCCCCTCTTCTACTGCACACGGCCCCCAAGCCCTAACGGGCTGTTACTTTCGTTCCCCAGATATTCTTTCTATCCTGAAAGCTTTCCAAACTAATATCCAAGGCCCCATGTCTCATAAAGCAAGTGTCATTCTTATGAGACCATGTTGGTGGAATGCAGACTGTGAAGTAGCTGTATGGGAAAGGAACAAGTCTAGGAGGATGTTTATGAAATGTAGGTGCAACCAGTGCTGGCTCCTATCCAAAAGAGCTAAAGCAAAATG
This sequence comes from Rhysida immarginata, assembly GCA_023313115.1. Lineage (NCBI taxonomy): Eukaryota > Metazoa > Arthropoda > Chilopoda > Scolopendromorpha > Scolopendridae > Rhysida > Rhysida immarginata. The sequence continues at coordinate 1,084,291 of JAHWFO010107670.1, read as the reverse complement.
CAAAAAAACCCTCAAAGAAGTGTAGAAGAAATTATTGGAATACCAGGGTCCAAGATGATAGTCCTAATTGCATATGGAAAACCCTCAGATGCTTTCGAAAGAGTGCGCCTCCGCTCATTCCTCTCATTAAAGATAAGGATGGCAAGCTGCTTGACCCGGGATCTTCTGCCAGAGCCATCCTCATGGCGACAGTAGGGTGCCAAGTCTACAGCTGATTTACCATGGCCTTGCCACCTATCGAGTGATTTCTGTCCAGAGGGGCTACGCTCCCCTTGGGAGAGGCCCTTTACAAAACTTGAACTAACATCGTCTTTCAGATCGACGCGGACGGCACCTGGTCCCGATCGTTTACAAAATTCCACCTTCCTGAAATTAAGCGACAGTCAGCTGGGACTCCTACTTGAGGCCATCAACAAATCTTTTTTATCAGGCGTTATCCCGCCTAGATGGAAAGATGCTACTATCTTTCCCATCCTCAAACTCAACAAGACCTCTGACGATCCATTAAATTATAGGCCAATTGCTCTTACATCATGCCTGATAAAAATAGTTGAGAGGATGGTAAATAACAGGTTGCAGCATTTCCTAGAGTCTCAAGAACTTTTGCCTAATTATTCATCAGGTTTTAGGAAAGGACGTGATCACATTCACTCTGTTTTTAACCTTGTAGACGACATTTATGCAACGAAAGAGAAAAATGAGAGTATTGGCATCATCTTTCTTGACATAAAGAAAGCTTTCGACTCTGTGCCTCATGACCTACTGGTTAACAATCTAATAAGTATCCAAGTTCCAGCAGATTAGTGTTATGGATTTCTTCCTTTCTCAGAATGAGGAAAATTGGTGTTAAGTTTCCCGTAGGGGAAGTGTGGACAAACAGCCACTAAGGTGCCCCACAGGGCTCCATTCTAAGCCCTACGCTTTTTAATATATACACAAGAGATGCTTTCAGTAACGCTCCCATGGGGATTAGCAAAAATGTTTTTGCAGATGATATGGCTATTTGGTTTGTGAGCAGTTCCATCCCAAACATCCGTGCAGCTTTGCAAGACGCCTGCGATGCGCTTGATAGCTGGGGAGCTGAAAATCACCTTAACTTCTCTCCCGATAAATCGGTAGTTATGTGTATTGCCAAAACAAGGCCTTCCCCGCTTCTCACAATAGTTATGCAAGGAGAAAAACTCCCTTGCAGACGCACCCACAAATTCTTAGGTTTCATTATCGATGATAAACTATCCTGAAAGTGTCATATAGCAGAAACAAAAAGACGTCTTCAAAGAAACCTGGCTCAGCTGAAGCTTATCACTAGAGCAAAATGGGGACCAGCATGGAGTGAATCCTCTAAACTCATCAACACGCTTATAAAATCAACTGAAATCTCAGCTATCATCTTTCTCTTTACCTCCAAGAGTGCAATTGAGTCCCTAGTCAAAGAAGAAAGGAAGATTATCCGAAGCTGTCTTCATGCACTCCAATCCTCGCCTTGTTCGACGCTTTATGTTGAAGTGAACTTACCTCCCCCATATATAAGGTGGGAAGCGAAGGCAGCTGCACAATTCTTCTCAATCTGCCACGTCAAGTCTAATCTTACTGAGAGTACTTCGTTGGCTGAAAAATCTCATATCGTTATGAAGTCAAATAAACTCAGGTCTCTCATATCCCAAATCTTAACAAAATTTAATTGTGGACGTTTCAAAACTTGCGGAATTACAATATTAAATAATGTCTGGAAGCGCCCTCCACCTGATCTCATCTCGGAAACTCCAAGGTGGGTAATCGAATCTCCCAAGCGACCTCTAAGGGATAAACTTTTCAATGATTTCCTGAGAGATAAATATACTAATTTTATCAAAATATATTCAGATGCTTCCCTGTCTCCCTCAAGCCTTATTGGGGGGATCGGTGTGTACATAAAAGGAAACCACATAATCTCCAAAAAAATCGGACCTGCAACTAGTTCCTATCAGCTTGAATTAATATCAATTCATTGCTCGTTAGCTACCATTGCAACTCTACCCCCAGACCATTATCTGATACTTACGGACTCGAAAAGTGCGCTCTTATCTATTCAATCAAGTTTCCGCTGGTTTTATAACAACCTTATCGGCCGAGTGATAAGCCTTCTACATTTACTCGAGGAGAATAATTATTGTATTAGATTCCTCTGGGTACCTGGTCATCACGGAATAAGTGGAAATGAATTAGCAGATAATCTAGCCCATTGGGCGAGAATTGGGAATAAGCCTATTTCAATATCTCGTGTAGACACTTCATCCTTTCGAGACTGTATACGGTGAAGCGTTATAGTGAATTGGAATAACCTTTGGCTTATGGAATCCAAGGGAGCCTGCTACAAAAATCTCTTCCCAAGAATAGGAAACTTTAATCATTCCTCACCAAAATGGCTCTCTTATCAGCAAAAGTCTATCCTCTTCAGGCTAAGAACTGGTCATGTGCAGCTAAATAGTTTCTTGTACAAATTAAAAATAGCGCCTACGGACCGCTGCAAGTGCGGAGCAATAGAATCGGTGGAATACGTGCTGCTCCATTGTCCCAATTTTTACCCTCAGAGGGAGCCCCTTCTGCAGGAACTCCAACGCAGAGGAATTGAAATATCTTTACAAAATATCCTCCTTGCTTCCCCGATGAACTGGAAAACTAAGAAAATAATAGTGAAAGCTCTTTTTAAATACAGTAAACCCCCGTTACAACGTACCTCACTTTAACGTACATTTCAGAATAACGTACACATTTCAAATCCCCGTCCCAAACGTAGGTATTTTAATGCTAAAAAGTTTCAGAATAACGTACCTCACTTTAACGTACATTTCAGAATAACATACTAATTTTACATCACCTTGGTTAAATTATCCCTCCAGTACAACGTACATCGTTCACATGTCTTGCACTGATTGGTCAATGCAGCCCATGCGAAAGTTGCAACTGGGCCAAAGGGCTAATTAAGCCGAGTTCACATATCATTGGTTGGTCAGTAACCCGGAAATCTCTGCATGCTACTTAATCTAACATGTTCGATTGTCGCATGCTACTCAGTCGGGATCCAATTTGTGCTGCAATTAAGTTAGAGACCATTGCCCATCTTCAATACGGTAAGATTATGTGTTTGTTTATTTTAATTTATGTTTGTTTAATTTATGTGCATGTAACAGGGTGACTAGCGATCGGGATAAGTACGGGAATGTAACCGGGAAAAGTCAGGGAATTTTTCATTTCAACATTTCACTACATATTGTATATCCTATAGTGTATTTGTATTGAATAAAATAAAATGCATTCATGTATTCTTATGTTTTTATATGAATACCCCTCCACAAGACCCCCCCCCCCCTGTTTCAGTATAACGTACACCTCAGAATAACGTACAAATTTCCAGGTCCCTTGAAGTACGTTGTAACGAGGTTTTACTGTACTTAATTGAAACCAATTTGCTAGAAGTATTACAAAAACCTCTTGTCAGTGATTAACTTAACCTAGCAGTCCAAATCTGAGAGACCCCCTTTTCTAGCGCATAATCAGCTAGTCTCCTTCCCTGGGAGACGAGAGCTGTGAAGGAAGGAAGGAAGACAACACCATCTAAAAGGAAAGCTTGTGTGCTGAAAATTCATACATACTTACATCATCATAAAAAGGCATTGTTAATAGTATTTCTACCAATAATAAGCCCTAAATTATGACTACCTATGATCATGTAACAATGTATAACTTTTCAGTGCACATGCTTTCTTTCTGGGAAGTGTTGTCAGAGACCATCAATAAGGCATTCTTCCTCTTCCCTGCAATGGAACTTTATCCACTTTTTTCACTTTTCTGTAATGAACTCATGATGTTTTCCACTTTATGATCTGTGATTGGTAATAGCAATAGTAGAATAAAGAGGGGTTTTTTTCCTTTCTTTTTTTCTTTTTCTGTATATTCTTGCATATTTTATTTCTCGCGACAAGTCAAAAATGGGGACCGCATTATGCAAGAGGATAAAATTTTTACTGTTTTTTTGGCCTTTGAAAGTGGAATCGCATTATACAAGAAGCGCATTATAGTAGAATAAATATGGTAAAGGAAAAAGTGACGTCATAACGCAAACAAAATGCGGACCTAGTAGAGGACTCATCCAGAATTAACATAAACTATGGTATCAATAAGAAATGGAAAAGAAAGTAAAAAACAAATTTGAAAAATTACAAGATATCGGATAAAGAATTTAAAATAGAATAAATATCAAAAATGGTTTGGCAATTGAGGAGGTGATCTAGAGAGGAGATCTTAGCTTTAAAGATCTCAATAGCTTCGAGAGTGGCGGTCTTGAATGGGTCGTTGCATAGATGGAGAATGGTCATACATTCTGTTGCAAAATTATAAGACCTCACAACAGTGTAATTGTTTAGACATTGTTTATTGATTTAAAGTAATCATTGTATTTTTCTTGTAATGTTAATACAAAATAAACACATTTTCAAGTGAAAACGTTTGTTTCAACACTCACATTTTTTAGCAAAATAAGAAAATAAGAAAACAGCTGTCACAGAACTGTAAGACCAGTACAATCATTGCTCCTAATTGGTTTATTGACATCCAAATTAATAGTTAATGGAGCCCCCTTTATTCTTGATGACTTCAAAGACTCCTTTTGGCATGCTGTCTATTAAGTTTTGGATCACTGAAAGCTTCATAGCATCCCATGCCTCATATAGGGCAGTTTTCAACTCCTTTACCCCTGAAAATTGATGATTGCGTTCATACACCTTGTTGACCATGATGCCCCAGACATTTTTGACAGGGTTTAAGTCCGGACTAAGGGATGGCCAAGGAATCGTGTTGATTTTCTGGTCTTGGAACCACTTCTTGGTGCATCGAGCAGCATGGCATGGGGCGTTATCTTGTTGAAACAACCAGTTATCACCTGCAATTAGTGGCCCGAATGGACGAGATGTTAGTATAGGAGGCTTTGGTACTTTTCTGCATTCATGCATCCATCCACAAATACAAGATCAGCTAGTCCTTCATATCCGATGGCCGCCCATACCATGACTGATCCTCCACCCATCTGCCTGCTGAACCGTTCAAGTCTTTCATGTCGTAAATCATGACAAAAATGAGAAAATCCATCGGGACCATCGAGACAGAATCTCTTCTCATCTGAAAACACTACCTTTGCCATTGGGAAGTTCAGGACATTCTTTCTTGGCACCAGTTGAGACGTGCTGTTTTGTGTGCAGGTGTTAGTTTTGGTCTTGAGATGGCCCTTCGCCTCACAACTGTTGGATTCGAATTTAAGCTTCTCCAAACTCTTGTATGACTAGCCTGTTGTCCAATCTCATGGGCAATCTGTCTTGTGGAGAGCTGCTCTTTCGTTGCAAGGGCATGAATGCGTCGGTCATCTCGGGCAGACAGTACTTTCTTTCGTCCTGTTCGATTGGCTGTCCCATAGCAATCATCTTTTTTAAGACATTATGTATAGCTGTCTTGGACCTTCCAATTATTCGGGAAATTTCTCTTTCACTCTTTCCAGAGACATGCAAAGAGAGGATTTTACGCACTTCACGTTCTGACAACTCTGTGCCTCGTGGCATTATTGTATGGTAGAGAAAAAGTCTGTAATGGACTTACCTAAAGTTTAAACTCTTTATTTGATTTGCATCATTGTATCATTTATGGGAGGCATTGGAGGATAGAGCTTTGAGGAAGACTTTTGCAGATAACATATCTTCAAGTTTCAAAGAATACCCAGTGATCGTGGTACTGTTGAAGAGGAGTGGCGGTTCTTTAAAACTGCTGCATTGTGCTGTGGTCGTAAGCGGCTGAGTGTGGTGGAAGGTGGTGAGAAAGGATTGCATGGTGGAACGGTGAAGTCCAAGAAACTGTCAAGGCAAAGAAGGAAGCCTATTTGCTATGGCTTGCAAATAAGTCAACTTCAAATTGCGGTACACAGAGGTGCTAAAGCAGCAGCAAAGACAGTATCAACAGCTAAAGCCAAGGCCTGGCAGAAGTTCGGGGAGAAATTGGAAGCAGACTATGGTTCGGCAAACAAGGTATTTTGGCAGACCGTGCGCCATCTCCGTGGAAAGAAGCCTCTTTCATCACAAACTATGATGAGTTCAGATGGGATGCTTCTGAAAACGGAGGAGAGCGTGTCACATAGGTGGAAGGAATACTTTGCATCTCTTCTTAATCCGATGACAGCAATAACTGAGGCACATGAAGTGCACCTTGGAGCAGAGAATAGTCACGGTAGTATCACCGAAGCTGTTCATAAAATGGCGAAACTATTCGGAAACTCTGTTCTCCCTTTGTTGTGTTGTAAAGTCTCTACTAATTTTATCTACAATAAAAGTTGATAAAAGTTATGATACTGAGAAAATTGTATCAGGTCGTTGCATATCAAATGTCGTATTGCAGAGGTCATCTTTAATGGCCCTCTAGGAAGGACACCTTCACACATGCTATTCGAAATAACCTCCATTGCAATCCAGACATTGTTGCCAATGATTTGGCAGCTTTTCGAGCCCTCTCTGATAGAATCCATGATAACGGGACTCAATAAACTCTTGGAATGCGTTTTCGACGTCTGCTTGGATTAGGAATGTTTTCCTCCGGAGAAAATTATCCAGGCTCTGGTTAAGATGGTAGTCGGTAGGGGAGATGTCCGGAGAGTACAGAGGGTGTGGAAGCACCTCGTAGCCCAGAACCTATAGCGCCTGCACGGTCGTTCGTGCCACGTGCGGACGCGCATTGTCATGCAGCAGAAGGCCGCCTTTGCAATGCGCAAGTGCAGGTTGTTGCTGACACAGTTTTGTGTGCATACGATGCAGTTCACAACAGTAGGTCGCAGCGCTGATCGTCTCCCCCTGCTGCAGGATGCTGTAATGCACTACGCCATGGATGTTTCACCAAACTGTAACCATGATCTTCCTGGGGTGCAATGGGGATTTAGGGAACTCCTTGCCGATGGTCCTAAGGTGTCTACTGGCAGTCTATGCTGATACAGCATGATCCCCTGCAAGGTCCTGAACATTTTTGACGGGTTCTCTTCCACAGATCGCTTCAGATCAGCATCATTCAACACATTGGGCGGTCTGCCGCGTGGCTCATTTGTCAGGCCCGTCACTCCCACCCGGAATTTTTGGAACCAACGTTGGACAGTACGTTCGTTTATGGTGCCTACACCGAATACCTTATTGATGTTTCGAGAGGCGTTGGATGCAGTGTGATTCAACTTGAACTCGTAATGCATTATCACACGTAATTCTTATGAAGTCATGACTATCTTCGCTTGGGTTCAAACGCTATGAAATATCATCACAGACATGCAAATTTCATTTAGCTGGTTGCTGATAGGTTTATCTCTGGGAATGTACCACTTTGTTATAGGTACTTGCTACTAAACGTGGAAACCATGCTGAAGCGCAGAACCCACCTCGAAATCTGACATTTGATATGCAATGACCTGATATTTACAAGTTACAAAACATTAATTTGCATCATTAAGAAATTCTAAAAAAACGTTCCCTCCTCCTTTTAGAATTAGAGTCCGAATTACGACTCTATTTTTTCCAGTGGGCAATTACGACCAGCTTAATATTGAGCTTAGAAGTTTGTAATTAAGAATCACTCCGACACAGTTCACTGTCACTTATCTAATCAATTGAATGTTGTTCCATTCACAGTTCCCAAGTACTTTTGGTGTTGCTCTTGATGTGATGTTGACATCCCTGGTGAAGCCTCCCATTCATAGCTGTCTTCATTCTTATGTGCTCCTTGGTCGATGCATTCTGTTAGCACGCCCGCCTCGCTCTTATCCACGGTAGGCCCTGGGGTGCTTCTCCTGCCGAGACGCCATCACCCGCACCTGTTGCCGGTTTATTGCTGTCTGCCTTTCGACTCCACCATGACGCTACTCGCACCGTGGCTGCTATTTCTCATCAGTTATTTTTCCTTTGCAGAACTTGCATCACTGGAGACCGCCCACAGTGGCCGCTTACGAGGTTGGCCGACCAGTGTGAGGGCCCTCCCGCCCATCGCAGGGCACGAGGCTTATGCCTCCCTTGATCCTCGCTCGATACAGAAGTTACAGAAAAGATAGTGTTTATGTATTTTCTCTCCTATTTATGAAGTTTTCAAACACAATGCCAAAAAATATCATCCAACCAATCAGTGCTCTTTGTCGTCGCAAACTCCGCTCGATTGCCCACTGGAAGTCCTTCCGTTTCTCCTCTCTCCCGCCCATCCAATGGCTCGTTGCCAAGGAAATGCTACAGAGAGCAAGCCTGACTCCCCCTTCGCTCGTTCTTGAAAGGAACAGCCAAGCCAAAAAAACAAGGCGAAAACAGCTGATTGAGCTTAATATATTATATAAAGACAAATTAACGTAGCTTCGGTACCTTTTGTGACAGACAATGATTTTTGGTAAACCTATAAAGTAACGTCCCCAAGATGGTGGAGATCGGGAGGGCATCTATATAATTTTAAGTAACTTTATTTAATTTAGATATATTACTAATAAAATTGTTTGTTCAGACTCAGAAATAGTTCATTCACATTTGCCATTACTGCATTATTGCCAATTTGAATATCTTAAGCTTAAATTCTGTCTTTTTTTTTTTTTAATGGAATCAAACAAACGGTAATGTTGTAATAAAAACTGCTAATACAGAGCATATAATTATTGTTTTCTTGTTTATAAACAATTTTTTGTGAAATGTATACATCATAAATTACTATCGGGAATGAACAGACAAGTTTGTGAAATATATTATTTCATAAACTCCTCATCTATTCCTGTTACTCGCAGCCGCGGCCATCTTGGGGACGTTACTTTATAGATTTACCATGATTTTCAAATGCTGTTTTATTGTACTAGTAAGCTAGATATTACGACAATCAAGTAGAAAGCAATCACAAAGTTTACTTCAGCTCGATTGCAGTTGTTTAAGCCTAACTGAACAAAGGGATGGGCCTAGATTTTCTTTAATTGATTCCCGAATCAATCACAATAAAACAATTTCAACGTAAATCTGTGTTATTTGCTAAAAAAATCTGTAGTGGCGTCTTATGAGACGTCATATAGGTTACCCCCCCCCCCCCGACATAAGAATAATCATTAACCAAAAATGATTATTCAAACGGTTAAAGAAAACGTTCACCCAGGAACCACTAGTTCACTCGTGACGACATCGAAGTTAGTAAATAAATAAGTATAGACTGGAGATGACCTCCAATCATGATGTATTAATTTTTCTATCGAAAAATGGAAGGAAAAATTCTGCAACCTGGGTTCGAACCAGGAACCTCGACTATCATGACTGATGCCTCTACCAGTTGGGATAGACATATATCTTTGAAATTGATGTTTGTGCTGTATTTTGATTGTTTGTTATTTTTAGGTTGGTAGTGTTTATTAATGTTTTTGCTATATGTTGTTTTTGGTATGATTTTTATGTTTGGTATTTGTTTTACCGTAATTTTCGGGCATATCGGCTGCCGCGGCGTTACTGTCGGAGATTTTACATTTATGTTAAATTTTTGCTGCCGCAGCGTTACTGCCGAAAAAATTACAGTAATATTTTTGTTTGTGCAAAATTTTGTTACTGTATTGTATTTTATATCTTTTTTGTTGTTCTTGTTGATTTGGTTTATTTTTTATTGTATTGTTTGTAAATGTTTCTATTAAAATTTTGTCTATTAATATTATTGGATATTTGTTTATTTTTAGTTTGTTTTTTTTAAATTTGTGAGAATGTATTCTAGGGTTGTAAGATTTTTTTATGTATAAATTGTGAAATTGTCAATCTGCACAGCTCAAACAAAAAGACAATTACAAATAAGAACAAAAGAACATGAATGAGCACTTCGTCACAAAGATATAAACCATTGTAACCATTTAGTAATCATTGTATCAATAAAAATCATACACCAGATTGGAATAACACAAAAATCATTGGAAAAGCAGAAAATTATTTTTAAGAAGAGAATAGTAAAAAAGACATCACAAAATAACATAGGGAATAAATAATACGAGGCCTTTCGGTCATTTTATTTTCAAAGACCTTCTTCAGGTATAAAAAATTTTTTGAAAGTGTAACTGATTTCTTCTCTCAGTAAAGGTTAAGAATATAAGTTTAAATAGGTACATTGTTGAGAGGTATTATTACATCAATTGATTGTTTACGTCTGTAGTTGTGAATTTTAAATTGTTATAATCAAAGACTTTTTTGTACATTGTTATTTATAATTGATTAAAGGTATATTTACAAATTTTTATAATTAATTTTTTACAATGATAAATTTTTACAAAGATAAATTTTTATAACAATTTAAAATTCTCAAACTACAGATGTAAACAATCAATTGATGTAATAATACCTCTCAACAATGTATCTATTTAAACTTATATTCTTAACCTTTACTGAGAGAAGAAATCAGTTACACTTTCAAAAAATTTTTTATACCTGAAGAAGGTCTTTGAAAATAAAATGACCGAAAGGCCTCGTATTATTTATTCCCTATGTTATTTTGTGATGTCTTTTTTACTATTCTCTTCTTAACTGTTATACATCACTTATTTTCCTTCTTTAGAAAATTATTTTAGTTATTTATTTTTATTTTTTATTTTGTATAAGTATAATTTGACAAAGCATAATTAAAATATAAGGTAATATAAATTGTACTAAAAAAAAGGTAAAGCAAAATACAAAAAACTTATCAAAATATAAACAAAATAAATTAACATGGCATTTATAACTGAACACAGCCAAAGTATTTACATATAAAAAATTTAACACTGGTTTTTATAAGAAATTTTACACACATAATTTTTTTTTTTTTTTTACATTTTTACCAATCTTTTACATTTCCGATTAAAAATCTTAAGAGATTTAGCATTTTTAATATAATCAGATAGATTATTAAAATTTTTAATTTTCGAGAAAGTAAAAAGTCTCTTCCCTTATTCAGTGTTACCATATTCAAATGTATATTATCAGCATGTTTGGTATTAATGGTATAAATCTCATAGTTCCTAATCCAGCATAAGTTATTTTTAAGCTGTGAATGAGTGAGCCTATATATTAATTTAAACTCTCAGATTATAAAAAAAAGATTAATAAAAGAAACTATAAATATCATTAGAATTAAGAAAAATCTAGCCAAATCTTCACTAGAAATAAACAACAAATGGACACTACTTTTAGATAACAAAGAAAAAAAATTCAAACAACAACAATTAACCCAGCAAACCATCAACACATCCAACAATCACAACCTACATAAAATTTGTCATTGTTTTATATTTAATTCTTATTTCAACTGATTTTTTTCAATTAAAAAATTTCAATCTGATGATGAGAAAATGTTTCTCGAAAACGTTAATTTTATTCCTGTCTTTTGAACTACTTTCTTCAATTGTACTTCACTCATTAACTAACTACCTTCTTCAAGTTTTATTATATCGTGTTCTATATTATTATCATCTACTTCTGCCTCAATCTATACAAGACTTTCTTCATAATTCACAAGGCTGCATAGTTTTTCGTCAAGCTTCAAGACAACCATCTACATCACTATATCCATCTACAAGACTCTTTTCAAAATTGGTGACTGCATCATTTTATTATTTGCTTTTCTATATTTTAGTTGAATGGTTTTTACATTAAAAAAGGAGAACACTAAAATAATAATTTAATATGATGAATAGAGGTCTTACAATACATTATAGTTAATTTGAAGAAACTGACTAGTTTCACCATTTATTCCAGGCTTTTTCAACGTGATAAGAGGAGATTATAACGCTTTAATTGACCATGCCCTCCAACTCCCCCTAAATGCTTCCTCTCGTAACAAACAGTTCCGCGTCATCCATTATCTAGCCAAATCGAATGACTATTCTCATTCATTTATCCACCACATCGTCCATAAATGTATCCAACACTTCCAAAACCCAGTATCCCAACCATCTGACCCTATATCCAACCAAAAATATTTGGCTTCTCTCACCTTCAGAGGCGATTTCATTTACCCCCTAGCAAAATTCCTATCGCAAAGGGCATAAAAGTGGCATTCCGAACGAGCAATTCCGTTAGATATTCAATTAATCCCCCTGCAATCTACCCCTAATAATGGTTTCAATGCCATCGGCATATACCGCCTTCATTGTAACTGCTTTTATATTGGTATGACGTCGAAAGTTTTCCACACGATACATGTATGAAGAACATATGGCATCATGCATGAAAAAAGATAAAAAATCAAATTTTGCAAATCATCTTCTGGAAGATAACCACGTCCCTGGAACAATAGATGACTCCATGAAGATTCTACAATATTCCAATAATCCAGCAAAAATAGCCATACTCGAAAGTATAGAAATATTCAAAGCCCATTCATTGTGAGGGAGAAAGTTAACCTGGGTGAGCGCCGCGAGAGGGGGGGGGGGGGGGGAAAGAGACGCTCAAATGTTGGAACCCGGTCGACAAGTATTGGCTGTAATTCCTTGGTCAACAAACGCCAACGAGATTTCCAAGCATTTGTAAGGTTTTATAAACCATTATAATCGGATTCACCAACAAATATTCTCAACACACAACTGTTATTTGACATTTTTCCAATGCTAAATTCTATTCGTGATCTATTGTAATAATTTCCGTTATTCTGTTCCATAAGATTTATATAACTATTTTCTGTTATTTTTTTATCTTCTTTATTACTTTTGTTGTGGTGAAAGAGCCATTCTTTACACTTAATCACGATTATCCACATACCTCTTTATCTTTAGCTTTGGTTTCATCTGTGGACATTTGCCCAAGTTTTACTTTCTTGGACAATTGCCCAAGTTGTAGTTTTTTGTATAATTTTGAGTTGTTCCTATAATTGTCATCATTTGTATAACTTAGCAAACTACATTTTTTTTTTTTTTTTTTTTTTTTTTATAATCTTGTTTTGTATATTTCTACCCAATCACAGAAATGGATTAGATAATTTATATATTCTATCCAATTACAGCAATTGCTATGTTCACAATCCTGTATAAAAGCGTTATAATTTCCTCTTCTTATCACTTTGAAAAAGCTGGGAATAAATGGTGAAACTAGTCAGTTTCTTCAAAATAACTATAATGTATCAATGTGTGAACATGCTGGGATTGTTTCTAAAAAAATTTTTTTTTCGATCTGATGTGTATTTCTCGAGATTCTCCACTGTCCCAATCTTTTTGTTACACCCTGTATAAATAAAATTGCATTATTTCTTGGTCTCACAAACAAGTAATACGTAATGCCAGTTAAAACATATCGTTATACTGGATGAATTCATATTCTATCTGATTACTATAATGATAGAATATAAAAACTCATCGATCAATGAAACAGAGTCCTAACTACTGTAACTTCATGGCGGCACAAAATGTTCATTATCCTGATTTCTTTTATTATTCCATTCTTATATTACCTAATTAATCTGTATGTCTACCAAAAGAAGGGATTAGTTTATAGCTAAATCTATATCTCATGTCAATATCATATTAATAACAAATCTATCCTGGTTCAACTCTCTGAAGGGGACAGGGGAACGGAGAGGTTGGTCAAACCTTTATTAAATTCAAACAAGCTTAATTTGTGTGAATGACATTCACACAGAAAATATCAACCTGCTTAATATGTATTTATAATTAACTATTTTTAAAATAAAAAAAATAAAAGAAAAGAAAAATAGGAAATGACCAAGAAAAATAATATTATTGACCATTAAAAAACTAACACACAATGACATGTATAATATGAAAATCAAAGTAAAGAATTTGCCGAAAATATTCTGCCTCCCCTTTGGGGCCGAATCTCAAAAAATGTTGTGAACGGCACACTATCTAATAAGAGCAGATTTTTCATTTTTTTTTTCTCCTTTAACAGCCAGTCAAAATAATCTCAGCAGTAAGTACCCAGAATCGGCACCTACAGGAGATATATGTGCAACCCTTTTTTCCAGGCGTTTTAAAGGGTTAAGTGTTTTAAAAGGCTTTTTTTTTTTTTTTTTTGGTGCCAAAGGTTTATTCGGTTCTCAAGGGTTTATTGGGTGACCAAAGGGTTCATTGGTTCCCAAAGAGTGTACCAAAGGGTTCATGGCTTAAGTGTTGGTATACACTTATTTAAGTTGACCCATTCTACTGCTATACAGGGTGTTTTTGAATTGAGTACAGATTATTTGGGAGATGATAGAAGAGGTCCTTAGAAGTATTTTTTGTCATATGAACATGGGGTCCCTGAACAATCAAATGACACCGGGACGCAGTGTGCGTTGGTAGGCCTAGATTATTTTATTTTTAACAACACAAGCAATCTACTGTATGACTTTTACAGTAATTGTTCGAAATGACCGCCATTTGCTTCATAGCACAATTCGCAATGCCTTATGATGGATTGATGTACGCGTGGAAACAGTTGATTAGCATGGTCGCTGATGTCACCTGCTGCCGCGACAACACGAGCCGCCAATTCTTCTTTGGTATCTACGGGTTCGGAGTACACCATTGATTTTATGCTTCCCCATAAAAAAAATCCATCGGTTTGAGATCTGGCGATCTCGGTGGCCAAGCAACTGGTCCATGACGAAGTTTGTCCTAAGACTTTTCAACAAACAAGCACATGCACCTTGAAATTTTTTTGCAAACAATTACTTTAAAAGTTATTACAGTAGATTGCTTGTGTTAATTGTTAAAAATAAAGTAATCTATTTTGATTACAAAATGCACTCTGCGTCCCAGTGTCATTTGATTGTTCAATGCAGTATTGTAAGTAAACGGAGCTGCGGGGACCCCATGTTCATATGACAAAAAATACTTCTAAGGACCTCTTCTATCATTTCCCAAAAAATCTGTACTCACTTCAAAAACACCGTGTATATACCCAATAATTTGTCAAATGTCCTGGGCCAACACAATGTGTTATTACTTATTTACTAAATTCCTTTTGTGTTTTGGGTCACCTGAAAATTTTTATCCATTGTTCTTTTCATTTTTCTAATTAATCTAATTTTTCTAATAGTTCTAAGATGCTCTGTTTGTTAATTAATGTTGTTTTCATACATTTATTTCACTCTCATTGTGATACGAACAAGGTTTAATGAGGGGTTGAGGGATACTATGACAAGATTGTTTGATCCTATTACCGTAATTTTCGGCAGTAACGCCACGGCGGCTGATACGCCGCAGCAGCAAAAATTTAACATAAATGTAAAATCTCCAACAGTAGTGCTGCGGCGGCCGATACGCTGCACCCCCCTCCCACCACCAACACACACGGAATCGGTAATCTAAAAACAGTTTTCTTATATGCTTCAATAAAAGTAATACGCATTTCAGTGGGAAAAATTTTTTAATCTCTTACATAAAATATATTTCTGCATACATTTTCTTCAGCGCCGAATACCGTACATTTTTCGTCGAGTCCTGCCTGCACGATTGCTCTTAGGCCTTTTCAATCTTGGCTGTCAGTTTAAACTCTAAAAGCTGCTTTCTCCCCCTCCGTTGGAGGGGAAGATATACTCAACCGTGCTCTTGCTTATAATAATAATAATAATAATAATATATAATAATAAAATACTGGTGCGCTCAAGCGCTCTCGTGACCGTTCAACCAGGCGCGTGCGCTCGTAAAACTTTTTGATAGTCAGTCCCGAGCATCGAGATAAAAAATCCGATCAGTGAATAAGAGCAAGAGCATACCTTCATCTGTACTTGATAAGAGTTAACTGCCACAGAAACTCGTTATGCTTTTAAACTTTCTGTTTTCAGCGTAATTATTTATTATTTATTTTCCTATATTATAATCTGGTGGGGATTTTTTAGATTTCAATGCAAAAACGAGTGTTAAAACACAAAAATCTACATACAAGAAAAACGAAACTTTAAAAAAAATTTGAAACCTAAGAGAAAAAATTTTAAAAAATATAAACAATCTTCGCTTTTATCTTCAGCTCCTTCACCCCTACCGTGTATCCAGCTATAAGAAATTTTAATTAAAAAGCACAAAAGAATAACGCCAACAGGCAACTTGTTCTCCTTAAAGACAAATTTCGTTTCCCGTTTTCACTATATCCGTGTGCAATGTTCTCCCCAGAAAATTTTATCAGATGGGCGGTAAGCTAAAAATAACTGGGCGGACAAAAATTAAAAATAAAAGCAAATAAAATATTAGGCAGTGTTGTGCAGTTTTTTGTGTATTCTATAGCCGGGCGGACGCCAAAATAAGCCGGGCGGCACGCCCGTTAAAAAGGGCCTGGGGAGAACCCTGTGTGTATTCTATAGCTGGCTGCGGGAGTTAGCTGTTGTGGAGCGGGAGCGAAGCGAGTGAACGTCGCCATCACCTAAAAGGGAAGATTTATCCTAAAAAAACGTGTTTCCTGACGTGTTTTGTGTCTTCAAATTCATTATAAAATTGTAAGCTCATTTGGAACATACTTCGAGGTGGGATACGCTTTCACTGTCTGCCATTATTGCAAAGCGAAAGTGAACAGGTGCATTTGAATGTGATCAGATTTGAAAGTTGATAATGTTGGTCGTGTAGTGAACGATAAGGGTGGGAAGTTTTTAGATGCAGTGCTCACGTTGATCGATGAACATGGGCGGACTGGCAGTCTAAATCGTACCGGGCAGGTACCGGGAAAAATTGGCGAAAGCGGCCCTCAATCACAAGAAAGTAAATGCATCCGTCCGGCCATCGGGATTCAATCCGCCGCTGACTGGTGCTTCAATCGGGGGTGACCCGGTGATTCAATCCGCCGCTATCGATGAACGCTCACGCTCGATCGCTCTCGGAGTGAATTTTTAATTAATAGGATGTGAACTTAACGATAAATTCATCAATAAATATGAATCAAGGAATTCATTGCCACTACTCATTTTATATCGTTGAGAGAATGATAGGAAGTAGGCCTAAAATCGTGGGTAGAAATTTTTATTTTTATTTTTTTATTTTTTTTTTATTTTTGTAAAATCTCCGACAGTAACGCCGCGGCGGCTGATAACCGCATATGCCAAAATTTTCACTTTTATTAACAGAAATGCCGCAGCACTACTGCCGAAAATTACGGTAAATGCATTAGACCACTAATAGTGGTTTTATTTGTTTGCTAGACATGGAAGAAGCTTATTTTCAACCCGAAAACCCAGCAGCGTTTGGTGGTGTTCGAGATTTAGCTAAACAAACAATTCATTCAGAAAAAGCGACACATGAATGGTTAAATGTCGTGCCCCTTGCTCATGTAATGAGATGCGTATTTTTTCCTCGTTTAATCAATTTCAAGTGGACTTGGTTGACCTCAGTAGCTTCTCAAAGCAGAATGATGGGTTTAAATTCCTACACATGTGCATTGATGTGTTCTCCCATTTTGTCTGGGTTGTGCCTTTACAACCCAAGACTGGTCTTGAGGTTCAGAGGGCCTTTCAAAAATTCTTTACAGAGTGGCAAGTTCTTCTAAAAGTCAACAATGATAAAGGGAAAGAGTTTTTTAAATAAACATGTTCAAAATTATTTTTAACAACTCAATATTATCTTTGCAAGGGGATATGAATGCAATAGTGGCAGAAAGCGAGAATGTTTAAATTAGTCACTTATTTTAACAAACATCATCACTGTGATGTCCACGGCCATACTATGTCTCCAGACCAGACAACTGATGTCATGCAAGAGGTCAGTGAGGCATGAGACCGTCTGCTTGCCATTCTGGCCCAATTTTGCTTGTAGAGGGGGGTCCCCCATGTAACAGATTTATTTGACATGGCAGCAATTTTGGGAATGTCTCTGTATGAAAGCTCTGAGATGTGCTTTTGGATAAATGGCATTAAGTCAAGACCATTCCTGTGGGTGTTGGACTCTGCCAAGGGTGCGTACTGTCATCCCTCCTGTTCATTCTTTATGTGCCGAGGCGATGGCAGTGTTTGTGTGGGCGACTGCATGGTAGAGAGGTTGCTCTTTGCTGACGACCTTCTCCTCCTTGGGTTTTCTCGCACCAACCTTCAGCATGCACTAGATCAGTTTGCAGCCAAATGTGAAGAGGCTGGGATGAAAATCATTGTGACTAAGACTGAGGTTCTGGTCCTTTCAAGACAGCCTGCTGCTTAGTGCACCCTCCATGTTAAGGGAACCTCATTGAGACAGGTGGAGAAATTCAAGTACTCTCGGGATTGCATTCACGAGTGATAGACGGCAGGATAAAGAACTGGATGCTCGGATCGGTGCAGCAAGCTGTCAGACATGAACTACAGTGACCCGTGGTAATGAAACGTGAGCTGGAAAAAAAAGCCAAGCTCTCCGTTTTCAAATCTATCTTTGTCTCCATTCTCACCTATGGTCATGGGTCTTGGATAATGACCGAAAGGGTACGATCGTGGGTACAGGTGGCCGAAATGAGATTTCTGAAGGGTGTGGCAGGTCTAACAGTACTAGATAGAGTACACAGCAGTACAAGAAGAGGGTCTTGAAGTGTTCAGCCGCTACTTCTCTGCATTGAGAGATCTCAGTTGCTCTTGTATGGCCATGTGATACGGATGCCGCAAACTGGTCTTCCTAGGCAGTTATTTTCCAAGCCGGTGGGTAAGAGACCAAGGGGTCTGCCTAGAACCAGGTAGCTAGACTGCATGGAGAATCTGGGTTCGAGTCTCTTGATTATTACCATGGAGAACATGTGCCTGATGGCAGAACATCGCGATCGCTGGAGATCCTCCATAGGGCTGCTGCCCCCGCGACCCAACGGATAAGCGGGTTTGAAAAGTAAGTAAGTAAAAAAGTTTCAAAAGCTTACCAAAACGTATTTATTGAAACAAAATGACTTAGTATTTGTGAAGCAAGCTTAGTAGCTGGCTTGTTTTTGTCTTAGCGTTCTAAAATTTCAAGCTTCTCTCAGTCATTAAAATTGTATGTGTTCTTTTTGAAGATGCCTTCCTAATTAAATGAAAATTTCAAGTTTCAAAGATTGTTAACTAATGAATCGTTACAATGCTGTAAATAATACATGTACAGCAGTAGTGTAATGTAGAACAAAATTTCCTGTCAAAAAAGCTATCACCGATGACCTATGACAATGTGCCTGCTGCAAGGTTCACTGATCATGCAGCTGAGCACATACACTGCAAGTACGCGAGGTGAGTTCATTAGAGAAGTCTAGGAATACACGGTAAATCGACTGTTACATATTGCCAAAGGCCTGTTCGGATTACTGGAGGTTCGGATTAGCGAGTCTGCACTATACGATTAAATAAGCATTATATTTGTCGGATTTTTTTTACATTTTAAATAAAAAAAAATTTGTTAATGCAAATTACTTTTAACATTAAATTTGTTAATATTTTGACAAACAGGTAATTTAAATAAATTAAAATGATTTGAAATATTAATCAAGATAAAATAATATAATGATGTATAATACAAATGATAAGTTATTTCTTCTGATCTATTTACAATCCCTTCACATAAACTTCTAATACAGTGTAACATTTTTTTTTGTTCATTGGGCTATCGCAGACACACGTACTTAGTGTCTTAAAGACAACGAAGTCGTCAAGGTGGAATCGAGGTTCCTGGTTTGAATCCAGGTCACAGAAATTTTCCTTCCATTTTTTTCATATATTATCATTAATCTATTATATTAAAATTCTGGTTTGTTATTCAGAGAAAAGAACCTGAGAAAAATAGTTTTATTTAAAAAAATGAACAGATTTTAATTTTAGCAGAATTTTTTTTCAAACAAGAATTTGAAGACTCATTACATCATTTCTTTGTCCATATTTTTATAGATGTTTGGACATTATGCAGTTATGCAGTTTGGTAGAACAGCTTAAAATAACATTCTTAAGCTGCATACAAAATGGCATAAAAAGTAATATCACGGAAAATTTATTGTAATTGTTGGACTAACTTACTTAATGTTTATGCCCTTTTTTGTTTTTGCGCATGTTGGACATTATCAGTCCTTATGCTTTTTATTTTAAGGGATTAAAATAACATTAAGTTTCATGCAAATGGGCATAAAAATAAAATGGCATAAATTTTCATGTTTTTTTACAAGTTTTTTTTAAAATTATTCTTTATAAGTTTGACATGCCAGGTTCTTATGCCATTTTGCGTACTGAAGATTTTACATTACAAAATTAATATTGCACTTCATTTTATATTGGAGAAAAACACGGAAAAATCTTTGAACTTTTTTACAAAATTTGTGCACACTTTACCTCACTTGGGAATTCGCAAACCTTATTCGCCAATTTTTTTTATTGGCATTTCATGATTTAACCTTCCATGCTTTTTTAAATGGCAGCATCTGGAAATGCGTGGAAAATTGCCATTTTTCCTCACAAGTTCATATGATCATTTTAACCCTTCGGCCACTTGCAATACTTATGCCTATTGTTTTCTGCTGCAAGAGTCTTTCTTAACCTTTTAATGCACATAGCAGCACCAACAAAACAGTCCTAAAACAGATAGTTTTTGTGCAAATGAAAATTAAGTTTTTTCATATGAAAGCCACATTGAGACCGATCAAGTTTTCTCTTATTTTTGTCAACACTTGTACACCTTTCAGTCCTCTCAGAGGTATAAACGAAAAAATCACTTCCTGAAATCTGTCACCATCTCCTAGTGTATATGCCTCTGGATTGGACAGATGCCAAGGTGGGCCCACCATCATAGAAACAGGTAAAGGTTAGCATTGCCACTATCCATATAATCAATGCCAGACTATACGACTAACCAGAGAAGTCGACCAGGGGTATTAGAATTTAAACTATGTTATGTAGTTATGAGAACTTTTACGTTTTAATGGGAACTTTAATCTCAGATTCCTTGCTTGTGTTATAATCTTGATTAAGAGTCTTTCCCTGGAATTATAAATAGACTCTTTTTTTCATAGACAATTTTGTGTATAAAATAATTTACATTTTCTTATTGTCATTTTTATTTATTTTTTAAACTTTTATTAACTTTTTGTTTATTTTTAATTAACTTTTGTAATTGCTATTTGGTTACAATATGATTGGTTGAATACATGTTTTCATGTGTATGAATTTTTTGGATAGATATATTGTCGACATTGACTTTGCATTTATATATATATGCAAAAAAAAAAAAGGTCGGAGTGGCTTTGATGTATCGTAGTCTATGATGAATCCTTTGATATGTTACTTGACGAAGGGGATCCTCTTGAATTCTTTCTCCGTTTGTTTTTGCAATTGTGCAAAATTTTATTTATAAAATAAATTATATTTTCTTATTGTCATTTTTGTTTTGTTTTTTAACTTTAATTAACTTTTGTAATTACTATTTGGTTGAATGGATGTTTTCATTTGTATAAATTTTTTCCCCACATGTTTTTCCAATTAGGGATAATTACTAAACCATAGTTATTCCATATGAAACGTAATTAAAAAATGTGTATAAAGATAAAAACGAGTTGAAAAAGATTTAAAGTGCTTTTAGCCTACAAATAAAAAGGCTGGGGGTAAGGGGGTGGAGTAGGGGGATTATAGTCAGGGTTAAACCTTTGGTATTATTTACTGTGCTTTACTGTCTAAGTAAAGAGGAGAAGAGGAGCAATACCCTTTCCTCCCTTATTTTAGAATGGTTACATCTTCACACTTCCCCTACAAAATGGTCATCTATCGGGCCCCCGACTGTAGCTGCGATGCCCGTCTTAGCCAAGCTTTTCAAGGCAAAATGAAGGTGGGGATCAGTATCTATATACTCTAGGTATATAACAATGTTGTTTAAGGTTTGGTCCTCGGACTTGTTAATTGTCATTGCATAAACTGGGCGAACGGGAAATTGTCGACGTTTGAACTGTACAAAATGATCAGTCGTCTCTAATGGTATTCTTGGTATTAAAACGAATTGCCTGCATTATCCCCGCTGAGTATTATAGCTTGTATTGAGCCTGATTTTTCAGAATTGGTTGTTGTATTTTTAATACCCAAAACGTTCAACCTAATGACCGTCGACCCTACAATGTATTGAGAACTTCGAACGTTGCTGTGGTTTTTTACCTGGCAGGGAGTCAGTGCATATGGTGATGTTATTTTGCACCAGTACAGGGAAAGTAGAGTTCGTCGGATTTTAGAAAATCACCCCTGATATGATCCTCTGCACTATGTGCTTTATTTTCGTACGGAACGCAAGGGTGGCATATTTCTGTGCAGTCGAAGAACAATGCTCATACCAAATGTGTTACATACACCAGTTTTATG
>JAHWFO010107670.1:1023727-1054273 GCA_023313115.1 Rhysida immarginata | reverse complement strand
TTATTTCACGATTTTCCCCATTATAAGGAGACTAAATTCATTTTAAATTTAAATTAATCATTTAAACTCCTTAAATCAATAAATTATTTTAATGTTAGTTCATTTGTTTATTTCCGGTTGGGATTGAATTTATTTGCATTTTTGTTGTTTCAGTATTTATATTTATTGAGGAAATTAGTAATTATTTGCCGTTACTGTTTACATTTGATTTTATCATTATATGTACTTTTAGCTGCTGTAATTTTGGCGATTGTTGTTGCTCTTAACTGTTGGAGCAACAGGGTCCATCATTGTTGGGGCTTGGCATTGTTTTCTTGGATGAAATTCTGAGAAGATTTTGCCTTGCCCTTAATGATGCATTGTTATGCTTCATGTACCTTTTCGGAGAAAAGATTTCTCCCTTAAGGGTAATTTAGATATTTTTTTTTATGTTGTTGCTATTGAGTTGCGAACAGAGGAGATTGTGTTATGCATTCATGCAATCGTTTTCTTTTAAAATTCGATTTTAGGCATGAATGCGCTTGAAGTTTTAGCTGCCGTTTGTCCATATGGTTTAAGTTTGTTTTGTACAACTGTGTTTTTGTTAGTTGTGCGATACGTTAATTAGTTTAAATTAAATAGAACACTAATTTAGTTTGCCACCCGACATTTTCCACGATAAAAAAACCATGGAAGGCCGCTCGTCAGACAAATGAACAGCGATAAGAGACTGAGCCAAGCCATAACATGACTACCGGTTTGGTGAGTTCGTTCCTTGTTATTCGTTGCAAAGATTTCGTGCTTGACAGTTAAAAGCAGACATTCCAAATTGCAGTAACCACATGCTATTTTTTATTTGTTAATTGAGCTCCTACTGAACAAGACCTAGTTTTACCTGTGCCAAGACCATGAACTTGAATTGTCCGTAGTCATTTAATAATTAATAGAACTCTGAACTGTCCTCAGATGTATTTTGTATTTTATGCATTAAGGTTGCTGGTTTGAAGAGAATCAAAGGTGAAGGTCATTTCGTCACGCATAAGGAATTGAGAGGCCTCGTTTTCGTCTCACGGCTAAGTGAGCACACTCTAAGACCTGGTTCAGCAGTGTGGGCTGTGCACATTCGTTTAAATGTGTAATTCCGAAGCATAGCTCGCTGACCAGGAGAGCATTGCTAACTTATAACCCATTTATTGCAACAAAGGTGCCTTTCGGGGTTAATGTGGTCCTCCCCTCCTCTGATAAAAGGACCACGTGACACTTTCGTGACAGGACATGTGTAATATTTCGTTAAATATTCCACATGACCCGCCACTACAGATATGCTTTAGGCATATCTGTGTTGTTTAGTTTAATTAGAGGGTAATGGGGCTGGGGAGCTAGTATAAAGGAATTTTAGTAAAAAATCAATTTTATTTGATGGTTGGGGGGGCTGTTAGTTTAATTTTGTTTGGCAATAATTTCAAGCCATTATTATGTGTAGACCAGAGGTTAGGCCGCGTTTCCAGTTTTTTTAATTAGTTTTTTTTATAACTAGGACATATTGTGACTCAGCGAAATATTTAGCAAAATTTAATATAAGTTAACCAGAATATCTCAGTATAAAATTATGATATCTCTCTCTCAATGCTGCTAAAGAAAAGTAGACTTAACACCCCTTTTGTTTGGGGATTAAGCTGGTAAGAGTGGAGAACAATGAGTGGAAAGGTGGGAGTGACGTTGCCTAGGCAACAACCTTCGCGGGGCCATTCTCAGAAACTAACCCCATCGACCAACCAAAAATGAGGTCAAGAAAGAAAAACAGTGAAAGAGAAAAGTGAAAGTAAGAAAGTTTTTTAGACAGAAAAGGAGAGTTACGATTTAGTTTTTGAAGTGAAAACATCGGAGAGTTGGAGAGATGGTCCGACAGAGAAAGTTTGTGTTTTGAGAAAAGAGACAGACAGATTGCATGTGATTGTACAAGTGTTCAGATCGGAGAGGAAGTAATCTGGACACATTTTTTTAAGAAGACGCTCTCATGACCAGAGTAGAACTTGGATCCAGTAGGTAGAGCAGTCGGGCCTCTCGCATGACTAATGGCAGCGATCAACCCATGAACTGAGGATAGAGAAATGCAGAGAGCATCAGCCAAGAGAGACAGCAGCGAACGGTAAATGGCACGGCTTAGCAGCAGGTGACCAGGTTTCGTGCGGTGTACAGCGCTGGGCAAAGTTGGAATTCCTTAAGCGTTGGGGCACCAGGACGCACGAAACCAACCTCTGTTGTTTTTCCATGGTGCGGATCCCTACAGCTGGGCTGTTGGCAAGAGGGCGTGTGGGAAACAACGTGCGAAAGCCGTGCCATAAACTGTAGCGTACGGTCCATGGGCCCATTGATGTGGAGCGGGAACGCCGAAACGAAGAAGTTGACAGAGGACCGAGCTACGAGAGGCCGAGACGAGAGCAACGGACATCGCCATAGTGGACAATGGGGGGCCATTCAAGCAACACAAGGAGAACCTTCGACGATAAGTGACTGATCATACGAGATAAGTACTTTAGTGTTAAGGATGCCTGCGTGCAAAAGTGCTATACATAACTTATTCAACCTAGAGTATTGAATTGCTGACTATTGGTGATAACTGTGTGCGAATTAAGTGAAAGTGTGTTCTACCGAGGTGTAATCGTAGGAAACATTAGTGTTAAGTGGCTTGAGAGAGAGAGAGAGAGAGAGAGAGAGAGAGACAGACAGTTCAGGAACTTGATGCATAGGACAATGACTCTTTATTAGCGATAGTGCGCATGATGTTCTAGTTTAACTCATTTTGAATAAGTGTTTGTCTAAAATTGATATTGAATTAGTGTTAGAAGTTTTTTTTTTCTTTTTTTCTTTTTTTATAAGAATGCTTATTACTTATTTAATCTTTTAATAAAGATCACTTGGTTATATTACATACTGTATATTTAGTTGAGTCATTCAGTAGGCCATAAGTCAGTTAGTGTTTGTAGGCTTTGCTGGGTAGGCTTGCTTCATGGTAGTAACAGATTAGATTGAAGGTAAATGTGAGAGAAATAATTTGTTATCGTCGACCAGATAATCATTGTTAAAAAAGTATACGATCACAAAAAAGGCAGAGGGGTTAAGGTAAACAAATCAGAGGAATAGTAGTCAATCATAATTAAGCAGCTTATATTGAAGCAAATAAAAACATTTTTCTTTAAGTGCAAACTGGGATATATACTCAAATATAAGATAAGATTCAGTTTGTCTTTGTGAACTGGAGTTTAGAACGATCACGGCCCAAACGTTATGAAACTACCACGGCTTGTCTGTCTTAGTAAGCAGCAGCGTGGTGCAAAACTCTCATTTGATCATACTAACACTTCTAACACCCCAGGATCGTCACACTTTCGTGCGTTGGGTATTGGCTATTAAAGGGCACCTTCCAGTTGTGAAATGGGAACTTGTGCTTTGCAGCGAAGACAGTGACGCGTCTTGTTCACCGGTGCATTAAGCACATATAAGAGTTTTCTAGCCCACGCATAAGTGGTTGGCATATGACTGTTGAATGTATTGCTTGAATTATATGTTTAAAAGGTTGATATATATGTTGATAAAGGAAATAGTGTACAAATATATATGTAGTTTGCTGTGAAGTGGATTAGTTGAATTTGGATGCATTATAGGTGCTTATGGGTTAATGATCAAAGAGTACTCAATTGCTGATAATAAAATTAATTATAGAGTAGAACTTCTGATTGAGGGGGCCCCTCGTAGTAGTAACAGTGTTAATTGGGGGATTAGTATTAATCGAGGTATTACTGTTTGTGCTGCTGGGATATTTTTGGAAATTGTGCTAATATTCATAAGCCCGAGTCATTTATTGTACATTAATGATTATATATTATGACTGTTCATGCATAGTGGAGTTTTATTGATTACCGAGTAAGTCTTTTCTTGTGTAAATGTGAAATTATAGGATTAATAAATGTGTTTAAATTATAAACAGCCTAGTCATTGAGAAAACACACCCACGAATCATCAGTCCCGAACCCTTGACCCACACCCATCTGGCGGTAATTTCGGTTAATCAACACTATATTTATTGGTGTAGGAAGGGGGGGGGTCTCAACTTTCATAGCTAAGATGATGCATACCAGTTATCTCTACTAGCCAGTAATTTCTCTTTGAGGTGAATAAAATATTTGAATATAGGATCATTTAAATTAAGCTAATACAAAGATCTCCTGTACAACCTCATGACAAAAATCCTGCAACATTCGATTTTGTGTGCGCCCTTCTACATTTAAGCGATAGTTATAAAATATATGTTAGGGTTACAACTTTGAAACTACATTGAATGGATTCTCCGACTATTGTTACATAGGGAAAAAAATAAGCAGGAAAATTAAACATTTTATATCTTAAAAACTTAGAAGAAATGAAAAAGCAGGTGTATGACAAAAGTCCTGCAACATTGCAGTTAATAATGATTTTATGCCATAATAATGTTAATTATTATCATTAAACAACTCTTTAAAATATTACTTACCCCACAAATGATAATGGGATCACCTCGTTTGCATAGAAAGTTTTTTTTTTTTTATCACCAATTCACTCATAAGGACATTGATTTTCACCATGGCTAAGACATGCCTGCCAGTGTCGAGCGTTTTTGAAAATTAATTATTGAAAAATGTCACCAAGGCATCTCAAATTGCGATATAGCAAAGTTTGTTGGTATTCATCGTTCAACTGTTGGGAGAATTATTAACACTTACGAAGGAACTAGGAAAAGTGATGTGAGAGTGCGGCCGGATCGTCCCAGAAAGACAACAAAAGCCCAAAACAATGTTCTAAGGAGTATTGTGAAAACCGCTAGAACGAAGACTGCTGCCATGATAACTCAAGAATGGTCCAGCATTATTAAAGTAAATGTGTCCGAAAGATTGACAAGACGACATCTCGCAGAAATGAAGTATGGCTTTCAAGTTGCATAAAAGAAACCACTCTTTACGGCTGAAATGAAGAAAAAAAGATTGGATTGGTGTTACAAATATCGCAGCTGGACTTTTGAACAATGGTGACGAGTAATTTTCAGTTATGAAACCAGAGTTTGCTTGTTTCAGGTTGGAAGAAGAAAAGTTTTCCGTAAAAAGGGGGAAGAAATGCATTTCCAAGACAGTGAAATTTGCTCCTGGGCTCATGTTATATGGAACGTTGACATCTGCAGGACTAGGAAGCTTGACTATTATTGACAAAAGTGTAACTTCGTTAGTTTACATCAACGTTATGGATGAACATCTCTTGCCTACTGCTGATTATTACTTCCCTGATGGACAGTATGTTTATCAGCAAGATGGTGCTCCAGTACACACAACTAAACAGTACTTTGAAGACATGGGAACTGAAATTTTGGACTGGCCTGGAAAATCTCCAGACCTAAATCCCATCGACCATCGACGAAATCAAGTCCAAAACATTTCATGCTTGGTCAGAAATTTCTGAACATGAATGCCAGGCACTTGTGGACTCAATGCCTAAGAGAATCGAAGTGGTACTTAAAGCAAAGGGTCGTTCTACTCATTATTAATTGCAGTGTTGCAGGACTTTTGTCACAAGATTGATGTGTTGCAGAACTTTTGTCACACACCTGCTTTTTCATATCTTCTAAGTTGTAAGAAATAAAATGTTTATTTTTCCTGCTTATTTTTTTTCTTATGTAACAACAGTCGTAGGATCCATTCAATATAGTTTCAAAGTCGTAACCCTAACATATTTTATAACTATCACTTAAATGTAGAAGCATGCGCACAAAATCGAATGTTGCAGGATTTTTGTCATGAGGTTGTAGTAGAAGAATAGTTATGATCATTCAAAAGGTCATCTGAATAAAATTGTGCTCTTTAATGTTCTTGTGGCATTTTCCCATGGGTTCGCCAATCCACGTGGTGGCGTAAGCAGGGTTCCTTGGAATCTAATTTTTGAGTATTTGTTATAGCAAGTTTGCCTTGTTATACAGTAGAAATAAATCACACCGTTTGTAACTGCTATACACTTTGACGTTAATTTTCTCTACTACAGGACACCTTCAAACCGTTATAACTCTAACATAACCCAACCCCATGTTCATAAGATATTATCTGCTTCTTTTGATCCTGGAAGATATCCTGAAGATATCATTCAAAAACACTGTATATCAAAAGCTATATAAAAAATGTCAGTTTCATTGTGTCCTTGTTAAAGCTAGAACAAAAGGGGAAACTTCTCAGAATTTTTGCATTTTCCGTTTTGTATGAGAATATAGGATGCCGATTGGATATAAAGGAGGGTGGTTCTCCATCATCAAAGGTGGATTTCTGTAAATATTTCAGATCCCCACCCTAGGGTGTGGGCAGTTGAAATGCACATCAAAAGGATGCTGCTACTGGGTGTAGTCGACTTGAATTATGGCCTTTTGGGGGTAAAGGATGGTAGAATTCCATAAATCCACAGCAGTTTTTATTTAATTATCCCTATCTCTCTTGGGAGTGGTTTTAATTAATTGGGTCCACTCCCCTTCCTGTTGTCTTAAAGATTTAGAGCGTAATCATAATTAGAGGGTAAAAATTATAATTTTTAATTCTGATTTATTGCTTATCAATTTTGATTTTTGGTGCCATTTTGTTTTGGTCACGATTTTGAAAATTGGAAGGGAGGTGCTGGCTTTATGAAAATTGGAGGGGAGGCACTGAATTTAGGGGATGGTCCTCAGAGCAAAAGGGGTCTTGAGTGTTTGGATTTCTGTAATACTACTTAGAACCCATTTCCCTTATACAGGGTGAGGCATTTACCTTGAGACAACTCAATATCTCGGAAACTAAGCATTGTACGAAAAAATATCTGAAATCAAAAGTGAATTATTTTGTGGGGGGAATTCATTAGTTAAAAAATTACCCCTCCCCCCTTGTGAGGGGGGCTGGGGGAGGGAGTAACTTTGAAATTTTAAATAGGAACCCCTACTTGTAATGGTATATCAAGATTGTATCCACAATTTTCGAGAAATGTTTTATTCTTGGTGTTTTTTCAGTTGATCCAACCGTTTAGGAGATAGAGGTCTTGAAAGTGTGGAACTTCTATTGTTTTGAACCCAATTTTATCAATGAAGACAAAGAGATAGAGAGTGGGTCTCAGATATTCCTATTCTACTTTTTAATGGTCTTTAAGAATCTGAAGTCAGAATTTCAAAAATTCAAAATTTTTTTAGTGCACTAGTAAACTTTTGGGGGCAGCAGTCCTATGGAGACAGAGTCTATATGTATGCATTGAAAAATATTGTTTTTTTTGAAATTCTGACTTCGGATTCTTAAAGACCATCAAAACATAGAATAGGAATGTCTGCAGACCCACTGTCCATCTCTTTGTCTTCATCGATAAAATTGGGTTCAAAACTTTAAAAGTTCCACATTTTCAGGGCCTCTATCACCTAAACTGTTGGATCAATTGAAAAAACACCAAGAATAAAACATTTCTCGAATATTGTGTACAATCTGAATATACCATTAAAAATAAGGGTTCCTATTTAAGATTTCAAAGTTACCCCCCACCTCCCCCTTTTTAACTAATGAATTTCCCTTGTGAAATAATTCACTTTTGATTTTGGACATTTTCTCGTACAATGCTTAGTTTCCGAGACATTCAGTTGTCTCAAGATAAATGGCTCACCTGTATATCGTCCCAAATGCCAATCGTTGAACATTCTGACCCATGATGACACTGTTGTTGCCTAATTACTACTTTCCTTTTTGTTTTTGGGCACCTGATTTTTTTTCCATGACTCTTTATGTGTTTCTCTTATTAACTGCTTTGTTTCAAAGTTCTCAGTTTTGTTTTTTAATTTTTAAAATGTTTAAATAATTTTGCAGCCTTACTTCAGTTGACAAGATTAGGTTAAGTAACCTTCCATGACCTGGTGAAGCGGTCAACAGGTGACTGAACTCACATACCTTATTAATATGCTGTACACTATAAATGGTATAAATTAACTGTTTGACATGGACGAAGCATATTCCAACCTTGGAAATCCAGTAGGATTTGGTGGTTTTCATGGTTTAGCTACACAAACAAATCATTCTGAAAAAGAGAAACGTGAATGTTTACGTGGTGTGCCAATATATACACTGCATAAACCTGTTCAACACTAAATGAACCAGTCCCGGAACTTTCTGATTGCACTTTGTATATTTACAAATAAATGTAGATTCATTGACCTTGTACACACTTCAACAGCCATGTCCACAGATCAATTGGCATGACTCCATCGGATGTCAATGATCGAAATAGAGTAGCTCTGCAGTTGAAGCTACATAGCTATTTCACAGCAGCGACAGAGACAACTTCGAGTTTACAAATCGATGATCACATGCGCATTTCGGGAGTGAACAATGTTTTGAAAAGGGGATGTCTACTGCACTGGATGGAGGTGTTAGTGGTTTCAAAAATCATTTATAGAGGACCTATTTTGCATAAAATTAAAGATTACAATGGCAATGAGGTTGCAGGTATATTCAATGAAAAAGAGTTATAGCATATGTAAAAACCTGAAGTCTTTAATGCCGAGAGGATTATTTTATCACTCGATTACTATGTACGCTCCATTTCCAAGGACGTTTCTCCTCATATCTGTAAATTTTGCAACCATGAAAACAGGAAGGACAGATCGGACCTTAAACTTGGATATTCGCAAACCTTCCTTACCTCAACCTTAAACCCGAATCGTGATGGCATCCTTAGCCTTCATGTCACTTACTGGTTGGTGGAGGTAGGTAGAGGTATTAAGAACTTATCAGAATTCTTTATTTTTTATTAATTGCTGTCTTAAAATTCTATAATTGCATTAAAATAAATAAAAATAAAATAGTAATAAAATGAAATAATAAATTTTACCAGTTTTCTTGCAAGTTTCCTTGTAGAAGTTATGTATGAAAATTAAATGAAAGATGATAATGAATGATAAATTATAATGGGACTTTTCATATTTCTTTCTGAATCCTTCTTCAAGTAAGAGAAAATTCAAGCTTTGTGAACCTTTCGAAAGTTTTTGAAAATCTTGTAGTTCATTTTGAAGAGTGAGATAAGCCTCCAATCTGAAAACATTTGTAAATTTTAACACTTCATTTGAAATAAAATAAGATTATGATAGATTTGCACTTGCAAACGTGTTGAAACTAGTATTTAAAACTTTCATACACACTAAAGTCATTATTCATCCTCTTCCAGGATATAATCTGACTTGTTAATGAAATGAAAACTAGTGAAATCGCCATGCAATATCAACTATGAGAGAAAAACATGTTATGAATATTACCAATTCTGATCAATTCTGGGTGCTTTGTCAGCTGTTCACCATCTACATCTGATGTATTAACCCATTAATGACCTCTGTGTGATATATTTAAGTAACATATGTATTTTGTAAGAGATTCCCAACTGCTAATGCAATTGTCTGCATCTGTTCGTTGTATGACACACCATATCTTCAAATAAAACCCAAAATGAAATAGGTAGATACATTGCAATACAATAACGGGAAAACAGAGTTTCCAACTAGTTTTGCCTTTTATTCCTGGGTTTATCAAGGATAAACACTGGATGCTTCACGCCCTTAATTACAGAAATATGGTACAATAGAAATATGATAGTGAGACTGGGGGAGGATCTCAAGCTTTTTCGTGGGTTGTGAGTGAGTGTGGTGGGTGTTTCTGTTTTTGTTTTAGCTAATTTTGAACTGCTTGTGAGTGGCTGGAGAGTGAGAGGGGGGAGGAGAGGTACAGCCACGTAAAAGGGGTTCTGACACTAGGAATTGAAAATCCCAAGCAAAACCATTAGATGAGATTCTGACAGACACTGTGAACCAATGCTGAAGAGGGAGAGCTTTCGGCCACAGATGACCCCGCACCCACGGGATCCCGGGCCAGCTAATATTCCTAAGACTCTCAAGCACACAAACGTTGGGTGATCCCTTTAATTCGACAGGAGGGGATCACAGGAACCCCTGTGGCCTGGACTCACGTGAGGCGTTCAACAGGCCCCTCCTGGCATGAGAAACAAGTGCTAAGGCACTGACGGTCCGCTCTACTGTGGGGTTTCTGGGGGTGAGTGAGGCCCTGTGGCCTTCTATTGATAGACATTAAGTGTTTAGCGTTTTGTTGGAGTACTCCGCATTATTTGTAATTGTGCGTGTTGGTGACACATACAACCAAAATGGAGGGGGAGCAAAAAGAAATTGGTAAGTTAAATAATATTAAAATTGCGTTACATTCGGAACCCCCCAAAAAACATTAAAAAAAATAGGATAATTACTAATCCCAAGTCAAGAGACTAACTGACCAGAAATTGGCAAGGAATCCCCCCTTAAATAAGCCCCATTAAAGATAATTATATTTTATTAATAAACTAAAGTTGCGTAAAAAGGATCGAAACTGGACTAAAGGGGTTCCAAGCAAAAATGTAAGGTTTATTACACTAGAAAAAAAAATAATCGTTACAGAGAATTCTAAGAAGAAATCCAGAAAATTGGTACAAATCGCAAATCGCTTGGAAAATAAAATAAAAAAAGAAAACAAAAAAAGGTACAGAACAAAGTTCAAAAGCCGGAGGTGGTCGAGATGAGGAAAAAGAATGTCCAGAGCGATGGCACGAGCGCAGGAGCACGAAACACGAAATGACGGTGACACAAGACGCACGAAGAAATGGCAGAACACACCGGAAGACCGAATAACATGGAAGAAAAAGGACCAGGGAAGATGAAAACTCACGTAGACTATGAACACAGTGGGAAAACCCACCAAGGTACCTGCAAAAGGCAAAGAAAAAACAAGCAGAAAGGGGAAGGCAAGCCAACCCAGGGAAGGGTAAAACTAAAAGTAAACCAACGCTAATAATAGAGGAAGTAAAGACAAGAGTGTTAAATAATTAGTAAGACAGAAAATTGGGAAAACTTGGCTTACACCTAACCTGAGCAAAGCACCTCGGCCGGGACCACGATGACGCTGGCGACGCAAGAAGAAAAGATGAACGACAAATGCTGATAACGGCTACATCAGCAGAACTATGGAAAAGTCACCGGGAACAGGAAAAGAAACACAGTCCCACAACCTCTGTTGAAAAAGACTTGAAAAGACCCGGTGTAGCACAATGCGCGCACAACGAGAAAAATAAAATCCGTTGAATCAGTGACCAAAACATTTTCAGCTAAGAGAATCAGAAATTACAAAAAATATAGTTAGGTCAAGGCACTCCACTGCCCAAACAAAAACCACGCTGTCCATGATTAACGGACAAAAAGTAATACGCCGGATGGAAACCATTTCCATTCCGAAAGTAAAAATGAACATTGAGTAAACAACGGCTCCTAAACAGTAGGAGAGCTCCACACAAAAAAGCTGGTAGGACCGCCGACCGTAAAATGGATTCCAAAGGCGCAGGAAAAAATAAAGACGCGACTAACAAAGCCTCACGCGAGCGAGAAGCAAGCGAACGTCCATGAGGCTAGAATACTGCAACAAACAGGGGAGAAAGCATTGTTAAAGAAAAGCTCACAGACAAAAAAAAAGCCTTAAAAGGAAGCTATGAATAAAAAAACGAACCAACAATAGACTAAGAATTACATGCAGAAAAAAACCCAAAGCAAAACGAATACCGTAAATATTAAAAAAAATAGATAATTTTTCGCTAGAAAAGGCCCGTAACAAATCGGCTCGTGCACATATTGAGCCCCCTCCCCCCCATGTGGGCTCAAGCACATATTGAGACTTTTTCCCCCATCTCACCAAGCAGTCATCTCACGCACGGGGGAGGGTCTCGAAATGATCCAAACAAAAAAACAAACACAAACTGATCAGAGTCACAATATACAGAAATATGGTACAATGGAAATAAAGATTGGATAAAATCCAACATATGCCATGACAAAGTCAATGAGTAATACAGTCTGGGTCCAATGACTGGAAAAAGGTTGAAGCTAAAAATATACAGCTAGATATAATAAAGGGTCAGAGAATGGTTACAATAAAGGGATAGAATCACACTAACTGAATGAAAACACAAAAATAATGATTGGATAACAATAACATACTAATATAGAATAAAATAAATGGAAAAGACATAAATGTTTCAAGAGCAACTGATATATAAAAATGACAAGTAAATGATAAACAAATTAATAAAATTATTACAGTAAATCTGAGACAGAATTAAGAACAGGAAAAATGTCGAAATTGGTTTGGCAATTAAGGAGGAGATCTGGTGAGAAATTCTTGGCTTTAGATTCTTGGCCTATAGATTCTAGAATTGCAGTCTTGAATGGGTCTTTATAAAAATGGAGAATGGGCATCACTTGTTCGTGTTTCTTTGATGCATGCCCAGTAATGTCAAGGTGGTTAGCATAATAGGATTTGTAAGCTTTCTGTTTGTAAGAGGCCATATGCTCTTTAAAACTAATGGTGAAGTTGCAGGATGACAAACCTATATAAAATAATAATTGGAAAATGGTCTTTAGAGGATTTTTTCACACCATTACCTCTGATATTGATGGGGGGGGGGGGGGGGGAGAAAGAGTTAAAGATGTTAGAGATAGCATGCTTCCATCGCTGTTAGACTCTGCCCTTGTCTCGGGTACTCAGTGATTTTCGGTAAGGCTGGCTTCCTCATTCGTGCAGATTTTTATTTGCTTTATCGCTTAGAATATGTGTGTTGAAGATATTTTATACACACGAATGCTTTAGTAATAATCTGCCTCATGAGCGTTATGCTTACGAATACTCAAATTTGTTACCCTCCCACTTAAATGATACCCTGCATACAATTTCCTTATGATGCAGTATTCATAATAGTCCTTTGTTTTTTCAGAGTCCGTGTGATCAGCCTGTATTTAATTTATTTAATAGCTTGTGCACAAATTTTCTTTACAGTCGTTTCACACATATGTTTCTCTCACAAAATTTATGCATTTCCATCGTTGCTCACAGCATAATTCCCACTGTCTTGCTGTTACTTCTAAAAAATCACACACAAACGCCCTGTGTGCTCTCCTTCCTCTTTAGTGTTCATACATTTCCGCTCACTACATTGATCATGATGATGATTTTCCTGCACTTCTGCCTTTTTATATTTCTCCCATCTCTCTTTTCTGATTCTCTTTTCCCTTTTTAAGTTTTCTCCAATCTGATGCATTAAAATCTCTGCATCCCTTGAAACTCAGAGTGCTCGAAGAATTTTCCTTAGTTCTACCCCACGATTGGTGTGACGTGTTACCATAGCAACGCCCTAATGAGGCCATGGATAGAACGATCTTTAAAGGCAGATACACGCGAAAACTCAGGAAAGTTTTGATAAAAAAAATGTGGTGTACCAGCCCAGGGGAGACTTATAATAATCCTCTGGGTGACAACAGGTAAGATCCTGGATCCTAATTTCTGTGTTCCAATGACTCCAATGAACTCATTATGCTCAATCAAAGTATTTATTTAACAGTTTGATGTATCATACATACACACCTCACTGTTTGTCTTGATATTTCAATAATGTTAATCGTTGACAATGCCTTTCAACACCCACAGAACGCCTACTTAATCTATATTACCAATGTTCTGCACAGTGAAGACTGCCCATGTCACTTCAATCTATCAGCATACATCCACAGTTCCTTTCCTGACATCAATGTTCGTTGCTACTGGAAATACACGACGTTCTGAGAGATCCTCCTTAAATACTCAAAAATATGGCATAGACAACACAATATCCAATATGCAATTAATGTATAATCTAATTCAATAATTGATATAATACAATACGCAATAAGATCATACCAGAACACATGTCTTCAACAAGAACTTCATATAGATCTTGCATCCAAATCTAACATATCTTCAACTATATCAATGGTTGTACCTAATCCTTCCATATCTGGGATAGAAAACTACAACATGTTTCTTTAGAACACTTCAGGAACTCAATGGAACTTAAAACCAACCAACCACCAGAATCCATCATGGCTGACCACGTTCCATCCACATCTTAACAGCCAGACAGCTTATTGCCTCCTTCCCCTGGAACATCAGTGCCTAAACTATCTAGAATATCTCTCAACAATCCTCCTATCATCTAGCACTGTTAACGAAAGGCATTGTCAAGAGAAAAAAAAACAATTAACAAGAATACATTGTTTTAACATAAAAATTCAGATAACTGACAAATAAAAACAATGCCACTCATATTAAACTTGAGGTGAAACATTAAAATTAAATAAAAGGAAACAAAAAAAACAGGCATAATTATAATTCTTTACAAGAACACTATAATTTTTTCTTTATATAAACTCATTCATAACAAAACAATTCATACTGGTTGTAACCCTCTGTTAATACCATAATAATTTGGACGAGGGCATTTCCTAAGATTATATCATGGCGACTCTGTCTTTTGCAACTCAGTTTCAGTCACCTGCTCGTCAAGACCCTAAGAATAAAACTTATAAGGTATCTCCTCATCTTCCTCATCTGTTTCATTAGGCAATTCATGGCTTTGAAAATTAGCACTTCTTTTCGCCGGATCCTTCTTGATAAAACAGTGCTTAAGTCGGTCTATATGTACAACCATCTGATCCTTTCACTTTATACCCTCAATTTTATATACCATATCAGTCTTCTTTTCAATGATTCGAAATGGGCCAAAATATTTATAACTAAATTTTCTTTTTGGTCCTCCTTTTCGCAATACCCAAACCTTTTGACCGACCAAGAATGCTTGCACACCCCTCCCTCTATTGATCCTGGTTACCTTCCTGTTTCTATTTCTCAAATCTATTTTGCTAACCTGTTCTCTCACCTCCTGCAAAGTCTGAGTAAGGTGAGATCTATACTCTTCCATCCTTGTATGCTGTGGCTCTGGCCATATCTCCTCATTTGTCCAAGTCTCTGGCATTTTAGGATCATAACCATATAACAAATATGACGGGGTTTCCCTTGTATTTACATGTTCCGTATTACGAATAGCAAACAATGCAAAATCAATAATCTGATCCTATTTATTTGGATGATCTTCGCAGATAGTAATCATAGACTCAACAAGCATCTTGTTTAGATGCTCCACCAAACCATTGGAGGTTGGTCTGTATGATGTGGTAGCTTTATGCTCTATCTTCAAGTCCTGAAATATCTTCTTGAATACATGTGACGTAAAGTTAGTTCCACGATCACTTATCACCTCTACCGGGATTCCATATCTGCATATAATAGACTTCATAAATATTTCAGCTATCGTCTCTGCTGTGTGGTTCCTCATGGGAATGGCCTCTGCAAATCTGGATAGCACATCTACACATACAAGAATATATCTATGCTGCTTAGATGACTGAGCTAGAGGACCAATAACATCAACAGCTACCTTTTGAAAAGGGAGACTTGCACTGATACCTTCTTGGAAAGGTGCCTTCTGCACATTTTTCTTTCCCCTCTGACACGGAACACAGTGCTTTATAAACCCTTGCACATCTCCTTTCATTTTCAGCCAATAATACAACTTACTTATTTTCCGAAGTGTTGCACCTATCCCCCTGTGCCCTGCAAGTGGTAATTCATGACACCTGCGAATAATCTCTTTTCTAAATTGCTGACCCACACACAATCGAGGTTTTAGTTTAGAGTGCTTCCTCCCCTTGTATAACACCAGCCCATCCCTGATAAAAAAATAAGCCTCACCATCTTCAATTGAACAACCCTGCTTCACCTTATCATAAATATTTTTTAACCATTTATCAGTCATTTGTGTTATCAACGTCTCAATTGATGATCAACCACTGTTACCAACGTCTCATTGCATTCACGAGACATAAGATCAGCAAACAAATTCTACTTGCTTGGAATATGTTCAATTCTTAAGGTGAACTCCTCCAGTTCAAGAGCCCAATGTAATATTCGTTGATTGGATTCCTTCATTTTCCGAATAAAAGTCAATGGTTGATGATCTGTCTTGATCACTGTCGGATACCCTATTATTGTTGGGCGAAAATGTCTAACTGCACTTATTACTGCGAAAGCCTCTTTTTCCACAGTAGAGTAGTTAAGCTGTGTACCACGAAGTTTATTACTGTAGAAACCAATTGGGTGCTACTGTCCCATGCTTTCTTGTTGAAGCACAGCCCCCACTGCTTTTGCTGAGGCATCAGTAAAAAGGACAAACTCTTTCTCATAATCAGGCGAGGACAACCCAGGAGGGTTCAGTAATATTCTCTTTACCCTCATTCAGTGCATTTTGGCAATTTTCATCCCATTTGAACTTTACCCCTTTTTTGGTTAAATTAGTTATTGGCTCCAATATCTCAGACAGATTATTTACAAATGTCCTGTAAAAGTTAATTGTTCCAATTATTGACCTAACCCCCTTCAAGTTGGTAGGTGCTTTTAGATTAGCGATTCCCTGAATATTTTTTGGGTCAGGGGTTGCCCCTTCAGAAGAAATAATGTGCCCTAGATAGCACACACTTGCTGCACAAAACTGACACTTTGATGGCGTGAACACCAGCCCTTTCTTCTTAAATTTTTCAAACACCCACTATATCAACTCCAAATGCTCTTTGAAAGTTCTAGATGATATTAATATATCGTCTTGATACACTTGAATACCTCTTCCAACCTTCTCATACAGAGTGTTCATTAAATACTGTTGAAAGATGTGTGACTGGTTCCTGCCACCTTGAGGTAGTCTGGTCATCTGATACTTACCCCAAGGTGTCTGGAATGTGAAACATTTCTTGAGGGTTGCATTTAAGGGAATCTGAAAATAGCTGTTATTGAGGTCTAAAATAGAAAAGTACTTATGACCATGCAACTCCTCAAGCATCTCTTTGATTATGGGCATAGGATGATCAACCGGTTCTGTTACTTGATTGATCTTACGCAGATCCAACGTGAATCGGATTTCTCCACTATTTTTTTGGAATCACATGTACTGGCGAATTCCATGGACTTGCACTCCTTTCAATTATTCCTGCCTTCTCAAATTCAGTTAATTTAACAAAATATGCATTTTTATAAATGTGTGGGACTCTCTATTGCTTAGTGAAAACCACTCTTTGCTGGTTAATGGTGAAATCGGCTTCAAAGTCATTTACACCCTTCACGTTTGTCACATCATTTGAGAAACAGTCTGCAAACTCAGACAATAGCTGTTTCAATGTCCTCTTATCAGAATCATGAATATCTCCAATAGACAACTTGTCAACCGGTGTTATAATTTCCACCACTCCACATTGTGGTAAAGAATAGTAACCCATAACGAAGAGAACTACTAACAGGACTTCTAACTTAACACAACTGAAACTACATAGTCTCATGACTTCATATTTGAACACAGATCCAATTTATCATTTTGGGAAGTATCCCAGCAGTGTCTCCAATGTGGTGTACAAGCCCAGGGGAGACTTATAATAATCCTCTGGGTGACAACAGGTAAGATCCTGATCCTAACCTCTGTTTTCCAATGACTCCAATGAACTCGTTATGCTCAATCAAAGTACTTATTTAACAGTTTTGATGTATCATACATACACACCTCAGTGTTTGTCTTGATATTCCAATAATGTTAATCGTTGGCAATGCCTTTCAACACCCACAGAACCCCTACTTAATCTATATTACCAATGTTCTGCACAGTGAAGACTATCCAAGTCACTTCAATCTATCAGCATACATCCACAGTTCCTTTCCTGACATCAGTGTTCGTTGCTGCTGGAAACATATGACGCTCTGAGAGATCCTCCTTAAATACTCAAAAATATGGCATAGACAACACAATATCCAATATGCAATTAATGTATAATCTAATTCAATAATTGATATAATACAATACGCAATAAGATCATACCAGAACACATGTCTTCAACAAGAACTTCTTATAGATCCTGCATCCAAATCTAACATATCTTCAACTATGTCAATGGTTGTACTTAATCCTTCCATATCTGGGATAGAAAACTACAACATGTTTCTTTAGAACACTTCCAGGAACCCAATGGAACTTTCACAACCAGCCACCAGAATCCATCATGGCTGACCAAGTTCCATCCACATCTTAACAGCCAGACAGCTTATTGCCTCCTTCCCCTGAAACATCAGTGCCTAAACTATTTAGAATATCTCTCAACAATCCCCCTGTCATCTAGCACTGTTAAAGACAGGCATTGTCAAGAGAAAAAAACACAATTAACAAGAATACATTGTTTTAACATAAAAATTCAGATAACTGACAAATAAAAACAATGCCACTCATATTAAACTTGAGGTGAAACATCAAAATTAAATAAAAGGAAACAAAAAAACAGGCATAAGCCTGTGAGGGCTAAACTAGCCATCACAAAATGAACGATCGTCAAAAAGTAAAATAAAGGTTTTAATACTAAACAAGCTTAATTGAGCTAAACTATTTAAATAGGACACTTTTCTTCTATTTACAGTTGACCCTCGATATAAGGATAATCCGCTTATAAGGATAAGGAATCATGATCCCGTTTTTTGTAGTTGATTTCAATGCATTTTAACTCCGCTTAAAAGGATACCGGATAAAAAGATAATCCGCTATAAAGATAAATTTCTAATCTAAAATTTGTGTTGAAGTCGCCTAAACAGATAAAATAACTCTAAACGC
Organism: Rhysida immarginata; assembly: GCA_023313115.1. Taxonomy (NCBI): domain Eukaryota; kingdom Metazoa; phylum Arthropoda; class Chilopoda; order Scolopendromorpha; family Scolopendridae; genus Rhysida; species Rhysida immarginata. The sequence continues at coordinate 1,035,634 of JAHWFO010107670.1, read as the reverse complement.
ACTATGATGTCATTGGCAGACACATTCTTTCTAGTGTTTCTGGTGATTGGCAGACACATTGTGTAATATGCATACTATGTGTATAATAGCCATTTTATCATATCCCGCTCCTGCCTAAATTTGCTGATTGGTCAGTAATGGCACAGCATTCACTATAAAGAGTGTCCAAAAAGTCTGGTAACATTGCAGATATCTCAAAGGTGCCAGGTATGCAAGATCTGATGTGTGGTTTATAGGCAAGAGGGGGGTGGGGAATTCATTGCCGCACTCAAATTTGATTTTCACCCGCAAATTTAAGGTCATCAATTTGCTAACTCGAAAACTATTAAAGATAGAGAAAAATATCCAATTGCTACCCTGTAGAGCAACACCACATTAGTTTATAAACAATTTTTAATCACACCCTTCCCCTTGAAAGATTTTGAGAAAATGGGCGAGAAAGAGTCACAAGATTTTAAAGGTCAGCTTGGGCTGGCCAGGTTGTCTGAGATTTCTAACATATTTTAATTGCAGTGAAGCACACTGTTGGGAATTTTCTTTCCTTAAGTGACTCTTTTACCTGTTCAAATCTGCATTCAAATCCTGCTGCTTTCTCAATTTAATTTAATTTTTTTTAAACATATTTTTGAACAAATTTTATATGAAAAAAATATTTATCATTAAAAACATATTTATAATTTTTTGCATATTGTATTTCATTTGAGGAAGGTAGAAAATTATTTATTTTTAATAAGTTGTTATATTATTATACAGGGTGGATGCAAAAATGAAGCTCCCTCTTTTATTTTCATAACCGAAGCAGATAGTCAATTGCTTCTTCTGCTTCTTCTTCTTCTTCCAGCCCACATCTCCCAGTATAGGAGACAAGCTGATTCCGTATTGGTTACTAAATTTCGCGTCCTGTTACTTTCATGTTTTAGGCAGCATATATATATCTTAGGGCACAGTGGGCCCAAGATTCTCAGCCACAGATTCGTATCCGTTAAAAATATTCAAATAAAGCATTGATCACTAGTTTCCTTCTTTCTTTCTTTCTTTCTTTCTTTCCTTCTACCCAAAAAGTAGTTTATTTACGATGTTGAAACGATTTAAGAGGGAGGTGACCACTATGAAGTCTAAATAGAGCGGAGTGTGACAACCCTTTAGGCGAAAGATGTTCCACTTTAGTTAGTGAATGCAGATATTTCTTATAATGTTGGTCACAGTTATCAGATTTCCATTCGCTATTCCACAGGTGGTAGTTTTTCTTTCTAATGTAAATCTTCAGCATGTGAGGTTCTGGGTGGACAGATCTAATGACTCTATTTGTTTTCCTAGCCTAGTTTGCAAGATTATCTGCTACTTCATTGCCCTGGAGACCTCTGTGACTTGGAATCCATAAGAATTTTATTTGGCATTTTTGTGAAAATAGTAGATTTAATAATGCTATCTGTTATTATCAGGTATTTCTCTGGGGATTTGTTTATTAATAAGGCTAAAACTTTATGTGTGGCAAGGAGCTCTAAGTTGAAGAAATTTATTGTAGGGGATACTTTATGTGATATTATGAAAAGATTTATTGCAAATATTCTGATACCCCCCGCCACCCCTTATTTGAGCATTTAGGAAGGAACCATCTGCATAGATTTTTTGATAACCACTATATTCATTTCCTATTATGCTTTTGAAGATATGCTTTAGTATTTTCGGAGGAGTGTTTGCTTTGCTGATATATATGTTCGAGAGGGAATATGCCTCTTTTGGGAAGTTTGAAATGTTTAAACCACTTAGAAAGGCATTTCTACTCTCAAATTCCTCCAGTATGTTACAAACCAAATCCTTAAATTTTTTTGACTTTATTTTATTACTGCAGTTTTCCTTTAATGGCAGAGCATCCTGGAAATCCATTGACGACTGTACATATGAGTATATGAAGAATATGGCAGTAGCTTCCCATCTTGATTTTGGTGGAGGGAGGTTAAATTCCGCATATAATAAAGGAATAGGTGAGGATTGCAAAGCGCTCAATCCTATTCTGAGGAATTTTCCTTTCCCATTTCTCCAAGGGATTAATTCTTTCCTTGTAGGTAAAAGGAGAAGGAGTATTATGTTTGTGTTGTTCCATGTTGGGCCCCATCTCAACTTTACTATGAGATGAGCACGCGCCAGATTCTTAACGGGTTTGTGACATAACATAGAGATATGGGGACGCCAGGTCAGTCGATCATCAATAATTACTCCCAAAAATTTATGGAAATGTCTAAATGGAAGTTTTTCTTCTTTAAAATAAATTGGGATATATGACATAAGATCTTATTTTGAGAGGCACGTTCTTATTGTCTTTTCTGGTGAAAAGGTTATGTGGTTATCTGTACCCCACTCATTTAATGCATGACTTGTGGAATGAAGGGTAACTTTGATCTCCGAGATTACCTTGCTAGAGGTCCATATCGCAATGTCGTCTGCAAATATATATGTCCGAGGTGTATTTGGGGAGGTAGTATTCCAATGAGGTCCAGTATGAAGAGATTGAAAGGAGTTGGGCTAATTACTGACCCCTGAGGTGGCCCTCTCTGTTGAGTAGTCCATGTTGTGCCCCCAGGGAACTGTATTCCTACTTTTAGGAATTTGAGAAAGGCAGACGTCCGCATTATAAAACTTCTAGGGATATTCAATTTGATCATTTTTTCAATTAATATTTCATGGTTGACAGAGTCGTAAGCCTTTTCAGTATCTAGGAATATTATACCCACATGTTCTTCTTTTCCACGCTGTATATATGTGGTCTATAAGCTTAAATACTGGAAAGATGTGGTTTTTGCCTTTTTGAAAATCATTATTACCTGGAGGAAGGATATTATTAAAATCTATATATTGCTGTAGTCTATCACTAATCATTCTGTCCAGTAGTTTGGTAATACAGTCAATGACAAAAATATGGCTCATTGATGTGTTAGCAGAGAACAGTGGGTGCTAGAGGCCTGTATGAAGAGGAAAAATCAAGACCAATAATGAACAGTGCACACCAACCCTTCAGTATTACAATGTGTAAAGCTAAGGTGGGCAGTGAATTTTGCAAACTGGATAGTAATGATTTCACCAGACACCCCACTAAACACCAGTGCTTTTATTTGAATATCAGCGAAAAGATGCATTTTTCTGCACACTAATAACCACTAGGCCCTCCATGTTCACTCTGCACTGCAATGAGCTGGTTTCGAATTGAGTGGTACAAATTCTGCACGTATGTTTGTTGGATTGCCCCAGCACTCATGGATTGTTTCAGTAAGTGCTTCCACTGTATCAAATTGTTTCCCACCATCATACATTAAGCGAACCCATAGGTTTAAAGTAATCTGGGGAGCACACTCATCCAGTCATGACCACCAGTGGAAGTTTCCCAAGATATCCAATTGCTCCCCACACCGACACCGTGCCACCACCAGCTTGACGTCGCTTCTTGACACGTTGGAGTGCACGGGAGTCCACCCATTCCCAGTCAAGTCCATTGGGACTATCAAGGTTGAACTGCTTCTCATCAGAGAATACAACCTTGGTCCAATTTAGGTCCAAATTTGCATTTGCAAAGTTCAGTCTCTGCTTGTGATGTTGTGGTTTCAATGCTGGTACTCGTTTGATCTTTCTCTACCCAACAAATTCACTGTTATGGATGATTTGCTGCACGGTACGAAGATGCTAGAGGTGGATATGATTGTCTCGGCATATTTTCTTGCAAGAGGTGCGATATCCCGGATTCAGAGATCGGATGATCTGTCTCTCAGCTCTGACATCAAACAGGTGAGGTCGACCCGGTGAAAGCTTCTTACCATATTGCTCTGAAAGAAATCACGTACCACATCACTGCTTCTTTTAAACGTTTACCGATTTCAGTGAAATTGAGTCCCGCTTCACGATTCATCTTGATTGCGCTCTGTTCCTCTGAAGACAATCACTTCTGACGAACCATTATTCACAAAATGCATAGAAATCGCATGGAATTCAGCAACACAAAAGAATAACACACCAATACTGAAGAAAGAATTCAGAATTGTTCCAACAACCTCTGTTAAAAACCTCCTCCACCTATGTTTTGAACCTTTCCGGATACGAGCTATATTTTTGTCACTGAGTTTAGAGGGGTGTTTGATGAAATCATTATTATCTAATTTGCATAACTTCACTGCCCACTTTAGCTTTACATATTGTAATACTGAAGGGTTGGTGTGCACTGGTTACTATTTTTCTTGACTTTTCCTCTTCATACAGGTCTCTACCACCCACTGTTCTCTGCTAGCACCTCAACGAGCCATATTTTTGTCGTTGACTGTACATGATGTGAGTGCAAAAGGCCTGTAGCTTCCTGGGGAGGAAGGGGGCTTTTCTGATTTTAGGATGGGGTGAATTATAGTTTTTTTTCCCCATTTTGATGGAATTATGCCTGTGTCCCAGGACTTATTAAGATGACTAAGCAGGATATTTAGCCGACTCTTGGCAGGTAAACATGGGATTCCTGATTTGCTCACAACCTGGGGCCGTATCCTTATTTCTGATGGCATTTTTTAAGTCTATTATTTAAAAGGGCCGTTTCCATGATGAAATCACAGACAGCTCCCTGTAGGATGATGACTGAGGGACGGCGCAATGATTTAAGGGTAGCGGGCAATTTCCTATGCTTGTTTTAGAACAGCTTCAGCAGATTCTTTTGGTGTTAAGTTAATATCATCCTTGTTACGAATTAAAGGTATGAGGTAGTTTGATTGGCGAGAGAAAATTTTTAATACCTTCCATATATTTCCATTATTACTGCATCCTATTAGATTTTTCCAATAATTTCTTCTTTCCTTTTTTAGGAATTTTTTTACAGGATGCTTTTGTTTTCTTATGCTGCTGCCAGCAGTCAAAGCACCTACATTTTTGGTAGGTTCTTTTTGCTTTATTGTGCTCCCATCTTGCCTGCTTGCATTCACTATTCCACCAGCAAGGCCTGGGGGGAATGTGTCTTTTAGTTTGTCTTCCAGGGCTACGTCTTCTTTGGAAAACTAATAATTGGCCCGTTATATTGTGTGTCATAGAAAGGCACATTTTTTCCTGTTCCCCAATCAATAGAGAAGTGATTTGAAGGTACGGCCGCAGGGAAATTATTTTTTGGTTTTTGGGAAGACTTCGAGATGTTCATAATTAGTCGTATTGGCTGTTGATCACTGCCATATGATCCAAAAACATGCTCCATTTTACACTGGATTTGTTTGTCCATGGATAAAATAGCAAAATCCAAGTTAGAAGGTTTCCACTGCCATCTAGATGGGTGGTATGTTGATTCTGCAGTGATAATACATCCAAGTTTCTCTCCTGTATAATTTCTTCAACTATTTTACCATTAAGGTGGTAGTTTTGATATCCCCAGAGAAGATGAGAAGATTTCCTTCCATATGTTTTTGTTTTTATAACTTGGAACATATGCAGTACACATGTATCCAGCTGTGAAAAATGTATAAGACTATATCTATTATTGCTACATTTTGTATATGTTTACTATAGTTTAAGAAGTGAGGAGTATTAACTCTGATTGATGCCAAATTACCACCACCATAGCTTTCTCTATTATTTAAATATGTAGAGTTGTATTAAATTTGGATCATGGTGTCATGTTTTAAGAACGTTTTGCAGATAGTAATCATACTTGATTTCCTAGATGAAAGTGTGAGATCTTCCCAATTAGCAAGAATGCCTCTGGCATTCCAATGAATTATACTAAAGGCCATGTTGTAAATTTGGTTCATTTTGGTTGTTAGATTTAGTTAGTTGTTGCCACCAGCAGGAGATATCCGCTAGCCACAGGGGGAACTTGTCGAGGATAGCTTATGCAGATATAAAGATTTTTATCCAATTTGTGATTTCTTTGTTGTTATTGATAACTTCTCTATTTATTGGAGATACTTTTGAAGGCTTTTTACATTGGCAGTTTCTTGTTCGAAATTATCAACACTTGGCTTGTCCTGATTAAACGGAGAGAGCTGTGACCAGCTAACTTGCAATAGAAGTGGGTCATTAATATTAACTTGTGAGGTCTGCTGGGGGGCCGATAGTGGAAATAAAGGTGAGGGAGGGTCTTCTCTACCACATGTCGTACATGTCATAGCAACATCTGCCGCTGTCACAATTTGGTTATATGGTGGTTGAGGGAAATGAGTATTGGTTCTGTCTCCGTTTTCTTGATTTGACTTGATTTGTGAGATCTGTGGTCTCTGTTACTGAAGAGTAGGTTTGTCGTTCAAAATTTCCACCTCCTAATTCCTTATTAACTAATTTTCTGGCTTCATAATAGGATATGTAGAGGGAAATCATTTTCCCTCTAATAAGAGTTTCATATTTAAAGACAGAGCACCTCTTATAATAGGATGAATGTCTTTCTGAACAGTTGGCGCATAGGAAATTTTCTTCCAAGCATTTATCTTGAGTATGGGTGGAACTGAGGCTTTTTGAGCATGTTGTTTGATTTGTACACTTCAATTTATTGTGCCCAAATCTATGACAGTTTACGCACTGCATAGGGTGGGGAGGAGGTCTTATAACAGAAAATCTCATTTTTGAATTTAAGTCTGTTTGGGGGAGTCGATAGATTAAAGTATACCAGTATTTTCCCGTATCTTCAGCATATGGAAGAGTGTATTTTTTAATTCCTGTTATGTATTAGCCTTGGTTCGAAAAATCCTGGAGATCCTCTAGGTCTATGTCCGCTCTAATGCCGAAAATCAATCCCACCGAGGTGGATAAGAATTTTGGCACCTCATATGAAAGCTTATAGGAACCTATGTCCTGATATTTAAGACATTTCTCTGCTTGCTGTATTGATTTGCATTTAATGAGAAGTTTTCCTGACCGTAATTTTGTTATACTTTGATACTGGCCTATTACTGTATTTTTTCGAATATAGGCCGTGGCTCTAACCCAAAAAAATCAAAAATTTTAGGAGTGCGGCCAAACGTGAGTGCAGCCTGAGAAAAAGTTTTTTTCTGAATTAAAAAATCATTATCGGTAATTTTGGGTAGAACAAAAAAAAGATCGAACTGCTTCGTTTTAGCATCCCATAGTATATTACATAATAATTTAAATAGTAATTTTATTATTTATATACCATAAATCTTCTACTATAACGCGAATTTTTTTGGCCTAAAAAGCATCTAAATTTGCTGGGTCGTATTATACTAGAGGATAAAAATCAGCTCTCCGACGACTGCGGCCGGAGGAGGTTTTGTCCTGATAATATTACCGTACATTAATTACATTGCATATTAAGTGTCCAGTTCATTATACAATACATTAATTCACTTTTTATTCGAATTACTCGTCGCCAACATCTAACAACATCGATAATAACTTCTCCCAAACATCGATACTTCTAAATAGGCCTACTTCCAAACTGCCTCGAACCAAAGCCTACAAGAAAGCTTATGTAGTGAAAATATTAAACTGAATAAAGATTACTTGTCTTTTTATTAAGAAAATTGATGTACTGTTGTGTTTTTTTGTCGATGTGCGATTGAGAAAGCTTTCCCTATCAATGTAGGGCTATAAACTTCCAAACTGCCTCGAAGTTGAGGCAGTTGCTTTTGTCGAAGTCGCTTTCTGTGCTGATGACATTCAGACAAATTTGCCGTGTATTATGCATTAATTACATTGCATATAATGTCCAGTTCATTATACAATATATTAATTCACTTTTTATTCGAATTACTCGTCGCCAACATCTAACAACATCGATAATAACTTCTCCCAAACATCGATACTTCTAATTAGGCCTACTTCAAAACTGCCTCGAACCAAAGCTTACAAGATAGCTTATGTAGTGAAAATATTAAACTGAATAAAGATTACTTGTCTTTTTATTAAGAAAATTGATGTACTGTTGTGTTTTTTTGTCGATGTGCAAGTGAGAATGTTTTCCATATCAATATAGGGCTATAAACTTCCAAACTGCCTCGATGAAGTTGAGGCAGTTGCTTTTGTCGAAGTTGCTTTTTGTTGCTTGATTATGGGGCAAATGTTCCAAAATTAAATTGAATTTTGGTGTAAAAATGCATGTAACTGAACTTTTAATTTCCCCCATTAAAATCATTTGGGTTACAAACAGGCACGATATGCTGATTCATTCCATAAAAACATGTAAAAAAAGAACTCTTCAGCCAATGGACATTGCCACCCAATATACCACTTTGTGTTGATTGGTTAGTTTTGATTGACAATAGCACTGCAGGCATTATATAAACTCTGGCAATGTGAGTGTAAATCAGTACAACCTATTCATCCAGTTCATCAATACTTTTAGATTCGATCTCCAGCATATTTATTTAGTGATTCTTCAACCTGCATTTAGTGATTCAGGACTTAGAGATTCTTCACTCAGCAAAACTAAGGTACTTTTTCTTTTTTTTCTGTTTTTTTTTTATTATTTAGTTTCTTCTTTTTTTGTAAATGACGTGGTTCTTAATAAGCCATTTAAGATTGGAAAGACCTGTTCGAAGACACAGATGAATCAGATTTTGAATATTTTGAAGGTTTTTGAATATTAAATATCCAGACTATTTAAAAATAAAGATTTTTTTTCTGTATAAGTTTGTACATTTTATTTCTTGCGAGGAGTCAAAAATGGGGGTCGCATTGTACAAGAGGATAGGATTTTTGCCGATTTTTTTGGGCCGAAAAAGTGGAGTCGCGTTATATAAGAGGTCGCGTTATAGTAGAAGATTTACGGTAATTATCTAGTTTATTTTTATATACAAGGTGATTATAATTAAAGTCCCTTTGTAAAAATGCTATAAAAAAACAACCATGAGTCCGAATGACTTCAAATTTGGACTGAGCATTCTTGAAGAAGGGGCATTTGATATGGGATAAGAAAAAAATAGTTCCAAAATTTATCACTAGATGGCGCTGTAAGCGGCATAACGGAAGCAGATTCAGCTAGAAGTGACATTTTGAATTGAAATACGACAGCTTTGGCATGAGTTGTTTATGGCATGATGTTTTTACATTAAAGTTGGTCAAGGAATGCAATTGACACTAAAACAAGTTAAACATGATTTTTTTTTATTATACAGTACAGTATTAGCGCCATCTAGTGATAAATTTTGGAACTATTTTTTTTCTTATCCATATCAAATGCCCCTTCTTCAAGAATGCTCAGTCCAAATTTGAAGTCATTCGGACTCATGGTTGTTTTTTTATAGCATTTTTACAAAGGGACTTTAATTATAATCACCTTGTACTTAATGAAACTTTTATGATTTTATTAATGAAATGTGTAAATAATTACAGTAATTTCATTTTAATGAGTGTGTATAACTATTATTTCATCAGCGGCAGCTATGGTTCTATCAACAAAATGCTGACCAATAGCGCAATAGAGCATTCTACGACATAACAAACACCTTGGAATAGAGTGGGCTTGAAGGAATCGTTGACAGTAACTTTTACATGTAAGTACATAATAAAGCAGTAATAATTTATGAATGAAAATATGTGACTGGTTAATTATTATTCTGAAGGGTTAGAATATTAATTTCACTGTTAGAAAACAAAGGCTGGATAATTTAAAGCCATGAACTCAAATCCACCATGTTTTTATCGGATTATTTACAGATAAGCGATCAATTTACCTTTTCAAAAATGTAACATTTTTATATAAAAAAATAGGAAGCAAATATAAGAGAAAATAGGTATAATATGAACTGATTGTATTGGCTATCGACCCAAAAATTATTCCACTATTAAAAAAAATACTCATCTACAACTGTGAAATCAAGAGCAGTGGTTTTTTTTTTGGGAGGGGGGAAGGGGGTAATCTTTTATTAATAGAAGAAAGTAATTGAACTCTATTTATCGTATGAGACAATTGTACTTATTTTTACAAAATTTATAGTAAAATAGAGTCGCATTATTGTTCGCTTTTTTTATATTAATAACCCCCCTTCCCCAACTGAAATGAGGAGTAGTGTCAAATACGTCGTAAGCATAATGATTTTTGTTCGATAGTCAATACACGTATATAGATCTATATTTGATCAATAGTAAATACATATCTTATATTTGGTTCCTATCTTTTTATAGAAAACTTTTATTATATTTTATACTTTTTGAAAGGTAAATCGATCATAGATCGGCAAAAATTATCTGATAAAAACCCTGTGGGATTTCAGTTCATGGCTTTAAATTAACCAGCTTTTGTTGAATCGTTTTCTAACAATGAAATGATTAATGCTCTAAGCCTTCAGAAGATTAATTAACAAGTCACATATATTTTCATTCATACTTTATTATGAAATTCACGTGTTAAAGCTATTGTCGGCTATAGTCAGCGATTCCTTCAAGCCCACTCTACTCTAAGGTGTTGTGATGTCATAGAATGCTCTATCGTGCTATTGGTCAGCATTTCATTGATAGAACCATGGCCGCCGCTGATGAAATAAGTTACTGGCCGCCAGCATTTTGCTCATTAAAATGAAATTATTGCCATTATTTACACATTTCATTAATAAATTTATAAAAGTTTCATTAAATATATAAAAATAATTTAGAAGGTTATATAAATAATAAAAGTGCTGTCAACATTACCATTTAAGATACTGTGGGATGCTAAAATGAAGTAGTTCGATCTTTTTGTAGACCCTAAAAGTTTGCAGCCTAAAGTGAATTGCGGCCTTTAAACGGTTATTTTTTCGTTCCACCGTCAAATTTTCGGCTGCGGCCTAAAGTGAATGCGACCAATATTCGAATAAATATGAAAACTTTCCAGATAAAATTTAGGGAGATATCCTGCTGTCCATTTTGGTTCTTACTTTTTCTATTGAGGAAATTGATACAAGTAGCCAAGGGTGTGCTGCTTTTTTAATTTGTATATGCTAGTCCTCATTGCAGGTCAGGTTGTTAATAGTACCTTTAATTTGCCCCTGATTAGAGGGATTTTTGTTAGCAGTAGTCGAGGTCAGTGAATTATTCTGCATAGTCAACCTAGATCTTTTTGATTTTGACAAATTAATATTGCTATCATGAGAAGATGGCTTTCTATCATTTTTCCTACCCCGTTTGGGAGAATTGCTTCGATTTCTTTTCTCATCAAGGGGATCTCGATTTGCTGTCGATTCAGTTTCCTTCTCCATCACTTCATCAGGGAGGGGACAAAGGTTGTTTTGTCCCAAGGGAGGAGGGTCTCCCATCTCGGCCGTTTAGGCCGACTTTCCAGTGATTCCTCCAGCCAAAGGATCCAGAAAAAATTATTTAACGGTAAGTAATTTGCTTATTTAATGTTTTAAAACAAATTTGACCTAGAAAGATTGTCCATGAACGAAGCCTTTAAGTACAAAAACCTTTAATAGGGAATGCAACTCTAGTTATTTCCTATAACCTTATCGCGAGCCGAAAAATCTGTGTCCGACTTGCTCCGAAGCCAAGCCAGAAGTCTTATATCAATTTTGATGAATCCAATGAATAGGAAGTTGTAAGTGACCTATCCCATGGTGCACTTTTCATCAAATCCTATCTTAAAAACCATAACAGATATACAAAAAATTCCAACTGAAGACTTGTTCAGCATGGAATTCCAAACAAAACAAAAACAATTTTCAAAATCCGATGAAAGGATCACCAACATTCACAGTCCAAGTAGAAGATCATGTTGGCCTTTTCAGGAAAGTGTAGCTTGCCATCCTGGAATTGTTCTGTCTTCTGTATGTTGACACATGCCTTTTATTTACTTATCCTCATGAAAGGAATGTTATTATAGTAATTTTGGTAATTTCGTGATTTGCATGTTGAACATTCAAATGTCTTTGTGAAATGCACAGGGAGGTAACTAATAAATTCAACATGTGATTGTTGGTGATCCATTTATCGGATTTTGATAATTTTTTTTGTTTTGTTGTGCGTGCAGAG
>JAHWFO010107670.1:989838-1002725 GCA_023313115.1 Rhysida immarginata | reverse complement strand
CACGCACACACACACACACACACACACACACACACACACACATTCTCTCTCTCTCCCTCAATAGTACAACAGTAGTAAATATCAGGCCTGTCAGAGCTGTCAATCCATCAGATGTCAATAAACTTAATCAATAAAACCAATCACCCAGCATATTAATGAGGTATAACGAATTTCAATGGGATATCATGAGATTATTTGTCGAGTTAGCTATCAATTTCGTGAACAATAATGAGATATTGGTAAATATTAATGAAAAAATATGAAGTATCAATGATTATTATCAACCATTCGATACAATGATGAGGTATCGATCAATATTTTGATTATTGGTGATATATTAATAAATTATCAATCAAACGATACAATAACAAGACTTTTTTTTTTTTTTTTTTTAATCAGTATTTAGGCTTGAATATTTAAATAGCAACTCTATGAAAAATATGATTTTTTGATGATTATTATCAATCAATCGATACTATATCAGATTTAGTGAGGTCAATTAATGATGATCGTATTAATTACTTGTAATTAAGCTTGAATATTTAATTAGCAACTATTTTTTATGATGCAACTATTAGATATCGTTTTTGGTTAAGTTTTCTGTCACTGGATGGCACTCCAACCGTTATTTTTTTATTTTATTTTTATTTGTTTATTTATTATTTTTTCCCAGTTAATTTTATCGTAATTTAAATAAATTATTATCACCACAACAGTTAATTAATAACCAGCTGTAAAAGTGTCATTATTTTTTTAAAAAATCTTTATTCTGACTTTGTATTTTTTTATGGAGATATAAAAAAAAGCATGGTGTATTAATCTTTATTTATCAAATTCGTCTTATGTTATGAGATGATCAATACAACAACGGTCTTCTTTTGGCTGCCAAGACATTTAAGGTTTATCGAGGAATATATGCAAAGATTAGGCACGTACCTTAATTGGCTGCACAATTTCATCGATGTCCATCATTTATCTCATTCTGGATTTGTTTACACTGGTTATAGTGATATTACAGTTTGTCGATATTGTCCTAAAGATTACACAAGTGGTGTAATGGAGACGATGGTCTCATTTGTTTATACATAAATTATTTTGCTTTACGATTTATAAACGGCGATACGCATTTAGATCAACGTTTTCGCTCAGTAGACAACTTTAATCTATTTTATTCCGTGTACAATTATGTGAAAAATAAATGTGTGCGAAATAATTTAGTTATGCAGCAGAAAAGAAAACAAACAAAGGTGTTACACTGTTTATCATGCAAGATTATATTTATAAGGTTACTAGAAAAGCAGTCATTTTTGTTTTGTTTTTCATTTGAAGAGAAAACTGACAACTCAGCATGTTTTTTTGACTCAAAATTATAATTATAATTTATTGAAAACTTATTGTATGTAAGAGTGAAAAGAAAAAAAACTTAGACGAAATGAAAAAAAAAATTACTTAAAACAGGCCCCCCCCCCCCCCAAAGATTCATTTTATTTTTTAATACACAGATCCACCTTTTTTTTTTCCTCAAAAAAAGAATAAAGTTTATTTGAAATAAGATTATGGACTAATTTTTTTCTTCCAATCTTTTTACAAATAATGTTTTATAACAATGCTGTTATAAAATTTAAAATTGTAGTGTCCTTAAAGGGCAACAAGAACAGGAATAAGGATTGAACGTTCATGGGATGAGACAGCTTGATTCTTTCTTGGCAATGCTTGTGATTCATTGATTATTGGATGATACATTAGATTATTCAATTAGCTTATTGTATTGTCTATTGCCTATAGAAATCTTTGCTGCATACTTTGTAAACAGCAAAGCTTTGCATTAAAGAGTATTAAAAACGTATTTTACTAAATGTGATTAAAAAATTGGAGTGATCTTTGTATTTCAGGATAAAATGATGTATGCATATATTATGTAAACATCACGAATTACATTATCACTGACATCAAAATTTTTTTTTCGGTAAATCTATTCTTTATGAACTGCTGAACATTGCAACACATTTCATTTTTTTAAATTTTCGTTATTTTTATACAATAAAAGCATTTTTCGGCACGAAAATGAACGATCGCAGTCACCATCTTGAATCGGGGTGACATCAAAGGCAAAATTCGTTTGAAATCTTTGCATGAGACAACACCAACATATACGCTTCTAATAGGTGAAAATCGTTTATGAAAATGAATTTGATTACATTGAAAGGTTGAATTTACAAATGATATGCAAATTAATGTAAATAATATCACCCTATATGTATGAACCGGTGATAAAAATAAAAAAAAAATTATTTTGAAAAAAAAAAGTTGCATAAAAAAGTGATCTACGAGATGCACGGATGTTATGGAAATTTTATTTAATATGTTAATTCTAATTTACAGTGTTTCTGCAAATAAAATACTTATACTTAATTCCAGGCGACTACTTCCATATTTGTAAGGATGAAACATTTAAAAAAATTGCCTTGATGTCGATGTTTTGTATATAGCCGCGTACGGACCAAGCGAGCAACCTCCTGAGGCTGCCGCGAGACAAAACAGCCACGCTTTGAAGGAAATTGCATAATTGGCTGAAGTGTGCAGGAAAGATGAGCTCCAAGCCGTCTGAGCATTTTATTACTCTCAGCTTATTAAGTAATTCAAAGATGGCTTGAGGCCACATGTACAGATAGCTGTCACAGCTTCTGGATTTACTGATTTATACTGAGGTGCATTTGATCATCGATAAAAACTGACAACGCTTATTCGTTGAGCGTATAAAGTTTTGACTCGGAAGCGCTCAGACGAGGAGGCACGTACGTTCAAGTGAGGCACGTCCTGACTGAACGAACATATTCCGAAACTGCTCGCTCACTCAGTAAGCTATACATTTCACAGAAGAAAAAAATGAGAAAAAAGAATTAATTTACTTTGTCTTATCAACCCAGTTTTTAATTGTTTTGATAAAGTTCTGTTTAGTTATGTTTTTTTTTTAACAGAATTTATTCGTTCACATTTCCAATCATTGTGGTATTATGTATTAAAATGCCTGGAGGTTTTATTAGATTTTGTTGTTCATGAAAACTATAAATCACATCACACAAGTCTCTTATTCAATATTTAAGACAATACATATACGAGAGAACTATTTTTGAATCACAACATACAAAGTTCAGTACAACCGTTTCCTAATTAATAACCTTCTTAATCTTACAAATAAAGGATTTTTGATATCATATGTAAATGCTTGCAAAAAATAAAAAGGCAAGCATATCCGATATCTAAATCCGTCGTAGTTTTCCTAATAATATAACATTTGGATTGCTATCTGTCTGTCCAGCGTCGTTATTATAATGGAAATTATTCAAACAAAAAAAAATGCTTTAAGTAGAATAAAATACACGGAAATATTTATTACTAAAATAAATATAGTTTGATTATAAGCGGTTACCAAAACAGTTTATTTTTCTAAACAAAATATAATTAAATATAAAAACGATTATATTGCGAAGGAAAAATGTATTTACACTCCCCCCCCCTCTGGTCCCTAATATTTCAAAGGAGCACATAGACAAAATAGATACTCAAATTCTCCTTATTTTATCATCTTTCGTAAAACGTGAAAATAAAATATTCTGCAGTTCATGCTCTTATTATTGCTGTCAAATAACGGTAATAATTAGGCACAACGAGGCGATGAATAGCGTTGAAAATAAACGGATTAATACTATAATCTGTATGAGCTATAGCAACGTACTCGCCTCCGACGTCAGGCGTTCAAGTGTGCTGACGTAGGCGTTAATTTTTAAAATTAAATAACTCCTAAAATAATAGTGATATTTGAAAACTTTTTGTGCAGAATTTATTTTTTCAATGTCCTCTATAATTTTAGGACAAAAAAGTATGTCAAATTTTGATGTCAGTTGCCCTTTAAGAAAAATTATTTTATTCTCTGATGATACACAGCAATAACTGTTAAAAATTATTTTAAAAAAAACTTTTTATCACGATAATTTGTTTTTTTAGAAATAAAACTTCATGATAAACAGAAAAGAAACGACCGAAGGTAGTAAATAAATAAATAAAATAAAACCTAATTACTCGATGAGCTAAAAAGAGAGAGCAAAGAAAAAAAAAGAAGACTTTTCACTAATACTAATTATCGTTTTTTTATAAGATGGAATTCTTTTATAATACTCATGTATTAATCTTTCTTGAAAATATTCATCCTTTTATTAAAATTCTTAATCAGCTATTATTTCTGCTTTTATCTACTGACTGGCCAAGACTGAAATGAGAATGCGCAAAAGAGAAGCACCCTGAGGACTTGTCATTGGTGTACTCCACTTTTGCCCCCTCCACTTTTGCCCCCTCCACTTTTGCCCCTCCACCTGTGCACCTCCAACTTTGCCCCTTCCACTTTCACCCCTTCCATTCTCGCCCCCTGCAAAAATAGTTTTCAGACCCACTTTCATAAAAAAGACCCTGCAGAGAGGTTAACAAGTCAAATAGAAAAGTATTCAATTATTTAGAATACTTACCTAACCTAGCCCACGGAATTCTCCTTTTAATTAAGAACGATTTAAATTAAAGCTTTCCTTATTAGCTTTCCTAAAATCTAAATTGTTTAACTTGAAAAAAAAAAGAAATAATAGAGTTTAGAAAATAGAATAAACGCAAACAATGTTTTAAAAACAAGAAAATGATGAATTATTAACAATAATCAATTGCATGATCGCATAGATTTTGATACACTTATGACATAGTCAGTTATTTGTAAATTATTCATGTTAATATAGTAACCTTCATGAGAAATCAGGTTACTGTGTTGCCACTATCTGGTTTTATTTCTGAACGTTTTGTGCCAAACCCCCTTACCGATATCAAAGATTGCACCATGCGGCTGTTAGGCCTAACGCCGCCAAGATCATTATCTTCTTGCTAAAGATTATAAACTCTGATGAAACTCTAGATCTTCCATCTGTAGCTGACTTTTAATGCTTTACACTTGTGTGATAATCAAATTTTTATGAATTATTGTGTTTCCGTTTTTTTTTATTTGTTTTGATGAATTTTGCCAAATCGTGTAGTTGAACGCATGACATGCTGGGAAGTTGTATCTTATCTGATTGATGTGTAGTCTTTCTCTCTGCCTTACCGGATGTGTTTTGAATATTTCTGGTGTCGCCACCAGGAGGCGATCAGTGAATTCGCTGTAGGATTAGCGTTGGATATAAAAGGGGAGTGCAGCCCCCCCCCCCTGAGAGGATTCCAAATTCAGGCTTCATCGTGTATGGAACCCTCCTCAAGACCCCAGAATCAGCAGAGCTCTACAAATCCAGCATGGCAATATGATTTTTAGTCTTTTTTCTTTGTCGTCACATATTTTGCCTGGTCACTTTCTATGATTTCTTTGTTAAGCTTAGTATCTAATCTAAGAACAATCAGTATGCTGAAGGAAACCCTCTTAAGCTAGTTATTTTGTATTTATTGTGGGATTGTTTTCTAGATTATTCCTAAATTTGAGATATATATATGTATATTTGAATAGTCATTATGTTTGCAACTCCTCGCTATCATTAGAGAACCATTGCTTTGAGTTATTATATTTATGTTTTGGCTTAAGAGATCTAGAAGATATAGTCTTTTGAATATGTATAGATTTAATTTATTTAGCAATGTAGTCTAAGCAAGATTCTGTCATTAAATCCTTGTTATTCAACTTCAAACTCTGACTAAGTGTAGATCATTCCTCGATACTTTCACAACCCGTATATCACAACTGGTGCCCGAACTTAGGGACTGTGAGAATCGAGAAATGATGGGGGAAAATAGTAACGCTGAAGTGAATGCTGCGGCTGAGGGCACTGTTTCTGCAGTCTCGGGTTTCACCCAGCTCATTCCAACCTTTTCTGGTGACGATGGCTCCATTGACCTGGAAGGTTTTTTTTGTGCAATAGAAAATGTGGCCACTTTGGCTGGATGGAATGAGCAAATCAAGACTAGTGTTATAAAAGCCAGATTGAAAGGAACAGCAGCACGGAAATTCAATGAATTGCAATTATATGAACTAAACGACAGTAGTAGACTTAAGGAGAGGTTGGTCAGATTTTTAGGAAGAAAGGCAGATAGAAGGGATGTAATGAGGGATTTCTTCTTGGCCTAGCAGGGAAAAAAAGAAAGCATAGAGGAATTTGTTACGCAACTTGAACATTTATGGGATAAGCTTACAAAATGAGCCCAGCTTGAAGCCTCAGAGGGAAACCCTTTTATTGAAACGGTTTTCTGAGAATTTACTCCCTATGCACACAAGAGCTATCTCCCTTTTGGAGCCCGACACCTTTGAGAAAGGGGTGGATTAGGCCATAAAGTCCAAGGCCCTAGAATTAAGATCCAGTACTGGGAATTGTAATGTGGGCGAGGCCAGAGAGACACATGATCTTGTGGAGGACCTGGAGAAGTTAGTCATTCAACAAGGTAAAATGTTAGAATTAGAAAAGAAAGACAGGGATGACAAAGAAAATCTAATGAAGGAACTGTTTAAAAAATTAGAATCTCTTGAGAAGAAAAGAGGGGGAAACCTAGAAGGCCCGCATATATTCCTAGATGGGGAGGCTGTTTTGTCTGTGGAGAGAGGGGTCACTATGCAAATTCCTGTAAGAAGAAGCCTTTAAACTGAAGAATGCCGGTCTTGCCGACCAGTATGATCCGGCTGATTCAAATGAACAAGTCAATCTGGTCTTATTAAAAAACCCAAGTGATGGATTATACAAAGTTAAGTTAAACTTTGAGAATTTATGCATAGCGGCACTAATCGATACAGGATCACAGATCTCCATAATAGATGTGTATGTAGCTGAAAGTTTAAGTGAGACTGTCACATGGGAAGACATCACAATTCTGGTTAAAGGTATAGGAGGTCAAATTCAAAACGTAAACCGTGCCATATGGGCAAATTTTCACTCTGAAGAAAGAATATCTTGGTATCAAAAATTTGTCTATATTGACTTAAGGAGAAGGGAGTACCAAGCAATTTTAGGGACTGACCTGATTAAAAGTGTCATGATTGAATGTAACAGGATACAAATAGATTCGCAAAAAAAGGGCATACTAACCAAAGATCAAGAACTTGTGATTTGTGATCTCATTGACTCTTATGCTGATAGTTTTGGGAAGGAGGTGGAAATCCTAAATGGTGTGCGAGATGCTGTGATCAGTTTCGAGATCGACAAGAAAGATCCCGTGTTTGTCAGGCAATACCCCATACCTCATAAATATCTAGCATCCTTTAAGAAACGCATAGATCAGTACCTGGAGGCTGGTATCATTGAACCTAGTCAGTCCAGATGGAACTCCCTGGTGTTTATTGCGCAAAAGGAAATCGGGGATATATGTATGGCACTCGATCTATGTAAGGTTAATGACATCACCCAAGGCTTGGACTTTCCCAAGCCTAAACCCCAAGAGATCTTTCAGAGTTTGAACGACCAAAGGTACTTCTTAGTCCTAGACTTCAACTCTGGGTACTTTCAGATTCCTCTTGCTGAAAACTTGCGTGAATGCTATGTGTTTCAGATGCCCTGGGGAAAGTTCCAGCTAACTAGGCTGCCCCAGGATGGAAAAAACTCAGCATCCGCATTCCAAGGCTTTATGTCTGATATTCTTAATGAGCACTTATCTTTGTTTTCCAGGATGACATTCTTATATATTCGGAATCATTTGAGGAACACCTGACTCTGCTAGAATGGGTATTGCGAGTCTGTAGTGAAAGAAACCTAAAGCTAAGAAGATCCAAGTGCTCAATTTGTGTTTCCAGTGTTAGATATCTTGGTCATGTGATCTTGGCAGAAGGGGTCAGTCCTGATCCAGGAAATGTGCAGCATATAGAGTCTATTCCACCTCCCTCTAGTGTTAAGGAAGTAAGGTCATTGTTGGGGGCAGTGAAATTTTATGGGCCATTCATCAACAACTTATCAAGCACCCTCCTTCCTATCATGGACCTAACAAAAAAAGGGGCTAGATTCAAATGGTATGACGAATGTCAGGAGGCCTTTGATGAAATAAAAAGGGCACTTAGCAGTCGGCCAATACTGGTCCCCCCTGATTACGAGTAAGAATTCATCCTTTTCGCTGATGCTTCGATTGGAGCCATAGGGGCAGCTCTTCATCAAATGAAGGATGGATACCTCTGACCCGTTGCCTTTTACAGTTACAAGTTGAATAGGGCACAGATAAATTATAGCACAATTAAAAAAGAGGCTTTAGCCATCATAATGGGTCTAAGACAATTCCGTCATATAATTTTGGGATTCCCTGTGACTGTAAGAAGTGACCATAAACCTCTAGCGTTTATTAAGAACCTAAAACATTAGAATCAGAGGCTGCTTCAATGGTCCCTGGAGCTGGAAGAATACAACCTTAAAATAGAGCATGTAAAAGGGGGAGACAATGGCATAGCTGACTTACTGTCCGGGTTGCCAGCTAAGGAAGTCCAGGCCGTTATTCAAATAAACAACGAGAGCATGATTAAAAAAATAGTGGTATCACAACGAGCCGGCCCTCTCATGTCACCCCTGGTCAAAGGAGATAAGAGGAGAAAAGGTTTCTTTATCCAAGATAAGATGTTGATGAAAAGGGGAGCTAATAACCAAACAACTTTGTGTTGGGGAATCAATGCGCGAAGAGCTAATTGAGCGAGCCCATTCAGGAAGCTTAGCGGGTCATCAAGGAGTTGGCAGAACCATTCGGAAACTCAGAACATGGTACTTTTGGCCTAGCTTAGAGAGGGATGTCATAATTCACATAAGGGACTGCAGAAGATGTCAACAGTGTAAATTAAAAAAAGGTAGGGCCCCGTTTCAAGAAGGTTTATGTGCATCTTTTCCTTTTCAAAAAATCTCTGTGGATCTGATAGGAACCATACCTGAAAGTTCGATGGATAATAAATATATATTGGTATGCATGGATGTATTTTCGAGATTTCCGGAGGCATGTGCACTTCCTGACCAGTCAGCTATGACTGTGGCCAAAGCTATGATGGATCGTATCATTTGTTGATACGGAATACCTCACGAAATTATATTGGATAGGGGAGCCAACTTCACATCAGATTTAATGAAGGCTTTATGTGAAGATCTGTGAAGTGACATGCACCATACTACTGCATACAGACCCAACTCTAATGGATTGGTTGAGAGGCTCAACCAATCCATCACTGAAGTGTTAAGGACTTTATGCGATGATGACTCGAATCTGGGATGAGTGGCTTGAGGAGGTCCTATTCACTATTCGTACAAATCCCAATAGCAATACTGGGGAGGCACCTGCCTTCGTTTTATACGGGTTTAACCCCAGAACCTCTCTTTCAGGGGAAAAGAAGTCTGATGAATATGTATCCATGCAAGATTACCGTTCTGACCTAGTTATAAGACTATTGAAGACAAGAGAGATAGTGGAGAAACTGCGTCAAGAAAATAAAAGCAAAAAATTAGCTCATAGAAACAAGAATAGAGAGCAGTAGCACTCGTATGCTATCGAGGAAAGGGTATGGATGTTGCGTAAAGGAGGGAGGAAGAATAGGTTGGGACACAGGTACTTGGGGCCCTTTCTTATTATAAGACTCATATCCAAGGTTAGTTATGAGATTGAGGGAATATGGAAATGTGACAAGCAGATTGTGCACATAGACAGACTGAAACCTTGCTATGGGACTAGAACAAGTAGGCACCCCAAGAGGAGAACCAAACCAACTCAAGTGAGAGATCCTGAGGAGTCAGAACCTGAGGAAGACGATATACCCATACAAACATGGAAGGGACAGAGACTGGGTCGTGTGAGAGACATGCCCGACCAGAATAGGCCCTTGTCAATACAGCCTGATGCAGTTACTGAGGAGCCAGAAGAAAGGAGAAGCATCTCGCCAGAACCGTCACACACCTCCGCAGAAGAAATGGAGAATGATATGGAGACTGCTGGATCCCAACAGGAGCAGGCCCAGGAAGAGCCTAGAGCATTCCCAGAAGAGGAAGCAGACCTGGAAGCACCAGAGTGGGACTCCCAATACTCTCTCAGAAGGAAGCCGAAAATAGACTACAGATGCCTTCACAACAAGGGACTGTGATTGGGTCCTTTTCTCTAAGAGGGAAGTGATGTGACATAGTCAGTTATTTGTAAATTATTCATGTTAATATAGTAACCTCCATGAAAAATCAGGTTACTGTGTTGGCACTAACTGATTTTATTCTGAACGTTTTGTGCAAAAAGCCCCAGTATCGGTACAAAACCCCCTTATCGATATCGAAGATCGCACCTAGCGGTCGTTAGGCCTAACGCCGCCAAGATCATTACCTTCTTGCTAAAGATTATAAACTCTGATGAAACACTAGATCTTCCATCTGTAGCTGACTTTTAATGCTTTACACTTGTGTGATAATCAAATTTATTTGAATTATTGTATTTCCTTTTTTTTTTATTTGTTTTGATGAATTTCGCCAAACGATTTCCGATTCAAATCGTGTAGTTGTAACCCATGGCATGCTGGGAAGTTGTATCTTATCAGATTGCTGTGTGGTCTTTCTCTCTGCTTTACTGGATGTGTTTTGAGTAGTTCTGGCGTCGCCACCAGGAGGCGATCAGTGAATTCGCTGCGGGATTGGTGTTGGATATAAGAGGGGAGCGCGGCCCGCCCTGAGAGGATTCCAGATTCAGGCTTCGTGTTTTTCTTTGTTGTCACATATTTTGCCTGGTCAGTTTCTATGATTTCTTTGTTAAGCTTAGTATCTAATCTATGATCAGTCAATATGCTGAAGGAAACCCTCTTAAGCTAGTCACTTTGTATTTATTATGGGATTGTTTTCTAGATTATTCCTAAATTTGAGATATATATATATATATGTATATTTGAATAGTCATTATCTTTGCAACTCCTAGCTATCATTAGGGAACCATTGCCTTGAGTTATTATATTTATGTTTTGGCTTATGAGATCTAGAAGATATAGTCTTTTGAATATGTATACGATTTAATTTATTTAGCAATATAGTCTAAGCAAGATTCTGTCAATAAAGCCTTGTTATCCAACTTCAAACTCTGACTAAGTGTAGATCATTCCTCGATACTTTCACAACCCGTATATCACACACGTGCGTCGTTGTGATCCACACCTACCTAGGAACACTTATCGACCGAGGTTGAATCAGATTTAGACCAGCAGAATGATTGTAAGATGCTATCATTGCAAAAATCACATCATCACTTGGATTGGTGTGAACATTTTCCCCAAACCTAAACATCTGTTAAGTGTAAGAAATGACTCGCTGCGTCAATATATTCAAGAAGGCTTTTTATCCCACAGCAGATTGTTACAATACAACAATATTGTACAGTGATTGTACAGATTGTTATTGTCAGTGTAACTAAAACAATTACACAAAACATAAGTACAAGGTGATTATAATTAAAGTTACGATTTCATAAATTGATAATTTCAAAACTGCTCGTCAGAATGATCTGCTATTTTAGCAGAACAATCGTTAGGCAATGGAAATTTGTTTGGCAAAGGAAAAAAAAACTTCCAAAATCTGCCGATAGATGGTGCTGGCAGGGTAATGTCAGGGAAAAAACCAAAAATGGATCCGTGAAACACAGGAATGTTGTTAGCCAAAAGGAAACAATAGAGTTCAGAAAGGACCCGATTTTATGGATTTTAATGTCCGAAACTTCATAATAGCTGTTGGTGCGCACTCATCTTTCTTGTAAAAAAAAAAAAGCTTCAAAAGCAGAACACGATCCTTCATAGTCAGAGACATGATGAAGCATTCATGCAAACAGCTGGTGCTCTGCATTTTTATGGCAGCTGTGTCTACGGTGTGCATGTTACGTATTAGTACTTTGCATATCTCCAGACAATGTGAACCCTTCCAGGGCCATCTATCGGCAGATTTTGGAACTATTTTTTTTCCCTTTGTCAAGCAGAATTTCATTGCCTCACGATTGTTCTGCTAAAATATCAGGTCATTCTGACGAATAGTTTTCAAATTATCAATTTTTGAAATCGTGACTTTAATTACGAGGGTTGATTGATAGATAAGGTCTCCATGGCTGTTACTTTTTTTTTTGTTAATCAATTTTCAAAATTCTTTTTGTATCTTATACTCACATTTGCCTGTATGTAATGCACTATTCACTTTTCGACATAGTCCCCATTCCTTTCCAAGCATTGCGCCAACACGTGATTAGTTGGGTGAACCCATCGGAGAGGAATTCCGGAGTTGTTGTCGACACCAGGATTGAATGGCAGCGTTACCTCGCCGTCAAAACCAACTCATGTCCCTTACGGGGGTTTTTCTTCTTTGAGTAGTGGTGAAAGTCGCAATGTACAAAGTCTTTCATTTTTGAACTGCAATTTTTCATTTTTGAACTGTAGGTGTTGTAATGCTTCTGGTGTGTGGTGTGCCGGCAGACGTTATCGTACTCTATAAGAGGGTCCAAAGCTGCCATTCAATCCTGGTGTCGACAAAAATTCCGGAATTCCTCTCCGACGGGTTTACCCAATTAGTCACGCGTTGGCGCAATGCATTGGAAGGGATGGGGACTATGTCGAAAAGTTAATAGTACATTACATAGAGGTCAAATGTGAGTATAAGATACAAAAAGAATTTTGAAAATCGGTTAACAAATAAAAAAGTTACAGCCGTGGGGACCTTATTTATCAATCACCCCTCGTTTAATCACCCTGTTCATTAACACATACGTATATATAATATTTATTAAATCATTTATGTTTCAACCATTTAAACTTCCATAGTTCACATAGTAGTCGTTAGCCTGATTATTATAGGCCCATAGTTTTCAAAAATTTTTGAACAAGTACTACCCCTCGAGGACAGTAAACTGAAGTACCACTGTCA
>JAHWFO010107670.1:971954-989828 GCA_023313115.1 Rhysida immarginata | reverse complement strand
CCATTTTGGACTATTCAATTCGTTAATGACAAAATAGAAGAACTGAATAACAATTAAGAGTTACACAAATTTGCTCATAAATGTCTTTTTTTTAATAATGTGTCTGTAATTTCCTCAAGACTTAAGAACTTTAATTAAGAGGATAATTTTATATAATGAAATTTTTATCTTTATTATTATTTTGTCATAATATTTTTGTGGGATATAATATAGAATCATGTATATTCTGTAAGTGATAATGTAAACATTAAAAAAAAAATTCTATTTATTTTTGTTGAGTTCTTTGGAGTAATATAAATTCATTTTATTTCAGTATTTCATGTTTTTTTTTAACTTTTATTTTTATTTTTATAATTGACTCGCACTCGTTATAAACGAAAGTTTTGTGCGTGCAGTTTCAGACTGTTTATGCTAGTACAACGACCACGGACGCAAGATTTACATTTCCATTGAATTTTTTAATCTGCGGAGCTACAAACTCTGGCAAGACTTTGTTTACTGAGAGGTTCATAATGCGATCGTTGGAACTGTGTAATCCTGCGCCGAAGCAGTGTGTCTTTATTTACTCTGAAGATCAGCCAGCTTATGATCGTCTCTGACGTGATTCTCCAATTCCTATCACGTTTATCAGAAATTTCAATATCGAAATTTATGACACTCTCAAGCTTTTGACATTGGTAATTCTGGATGATATAGTTCACAATATAAATTCTAAAGATTTAACAAATATTGTGATCAAAGATAGACGTCATGAAAATTTAATGCAACTTTTATTGTGCCACAATCTATTCGAAAAAAATTTGCGCACAATCAGTTTAAACTGTCAAATCTTCGTTATAATGAGTGCGTGTCACGATGTCAGTCCTCTGAAAATTTTGGGTAATAAAATACGGGTGGGTGCTCAATACTTATTAAATATATAGGGTAATTATAATTAAATTTACGATTTTAAAAATCGATAATTTGAAAACTACTCATCAGAATGACCTGATATTTTAGCAGAACAATCGTGAGGCAATGGAATTTTGTTTGCAAAAGGAAAAAAAATAGTTCCAAAATCTGCCGATAGATGGCGCTGGCAGGGTTCTCATTGGCTGGAGATATGCAAATTAGTACAAATACCCTCCAATCTGTTGTGAAGCATGCCATTTTGCACTTCCAATTAGTAGCGGAACAAGGCGGAGGACATATTGAACAACTTCTGCCTTAATCATCAGCAAGATGTTTGTTCCATGAAACTCTCTTTTTTGGCATTATCACTGTTGTCGCTGTAAACACGTATTCTTGTCTTTTCACAATAAATTTTTCGTAAACCCCTGAACTCTGTTGTTTCCGTTTGGCTAACAACATTCCTGTGTTTCACGAATCAATTTTTGGTTTTTCCCCTGACATTACCCTGCCAGTGCCATCTATCGGCAGATTTTGGAACTATATTTTTTCCTTCACCAAACAAAATTCTATTTCCTCACAATTGTTCTGCTAAAATATCAGGTCCTTCTGACGAGTAGTTTTCAAATTATCGATATTTGAAATCGTATCTTTAATTATAATCACCCTATATACAGGGTGATTCAGTCAATTTCTGACCATTTCAGTACTATGATTTATTGACCCATTAATGTTTACAAACTTAGCGTATCAGTATGATATTTTAGGCAGTTTGGAGTTTTTATTCCTGTGGAAAAGTCTTGATGATATGCTCAGTGTGGCCACCACGAAAGTTTTGAACTGCTCGCAGCCGAATGGTGAAGTTGTTCATAACTCTATCCAGGATTTCTGCATCCACAAGGGTGCAGCAGTCGACAATGCTTTGTCGCAGCTGGTCTAGGGTTCTTGGTGCTGTAGTGAACACACTGTCTTTAAGGAACCCCCAGAGATAAAAATCACATGGCTTTAGGTCAGGACTCGCAGGCGAACATATTTTCTGGTAGGGGAATCGACCAACCTTGTGCGGACATTTTCGACAACTTCGGCTGTCGAACACGAGCTTCGCTCCCGCCTTTTTTCTTGCCTTTAACACATCCAGTGGCATGAAATTGCTTGACAAAGTCCAGGTTTGCTTGCCTGTCTGCCTGGTGCGTCTCGACACTTTATACTCCTTCCGGAACTTTCTTTGCATGGTTACAGGTGATTTTGTCTCGAAATGCCATTCGACAACCTTGCATTTCTGCTCTGTTGATAAAGCGGGCGCCATTTTTCAACAATACGATTTTCATGCAGCACCGTTGCAACAATACAAACTCCATCTATCTAGAAATTCGATATGGCGCTCATATTCTTTTTAATTTTTTCATCCCTAATGCACGTCATTCGAGTGAAATGGTCAGAAATTGACTGAATCACCTTGTATAAAGATTGCACTCGTAAACCTCTCTCTCATTTGCTCATGGATCTAAGACCTAACGCAGATAAACGTTAAAGTTCAGAAGCAACATTTTTGACAGACATTCGCATGTTTATTTGAAAAGAGACTGAAAAGGGAAAAAAAAAATGTCAAAAAAGTAAAAGTATAAAAACTTTTATACAACTGTTGGCCGGTAAAATTATAAAAAACCAAGTTAAAAAATCACTCCCCTTATGTCCTAATATTTTTAATGTCCTTTCCGAATTTAAAAATTCTGTCAATGTATTAAAAGGACGGATAACATTAACGAGAGCACAAATGCACATACTGAAGCGGTATTGACACGTCGTGAAGTGTTTGGCTTCGAAAAAGTATTCCCACAAAAGAAAAAAAAAGTCATTAACCAAAAAGGCAGTGAATTTTTCACAGCTCTCCTTTCTCCGTTAATAGGCTTATTAGGCAGACTGTTCGCACGAAAATGTACAAAGAAATGGTCCTCGTACCTCAAATGTTTCATCATCCGCTCAAAAAGCCATTGTCTGCATTAGACGATGAAATGAAAATTATTTTAGAGAGGAATGATCTGGACGAAAGAACCAAAGCTAAACCCTATAATCTCACCTTTCAAATTTATTTAAATTATTATAAAAAATTTAAAAACGAATTTTTTCACGAAAAGAAATACCCATTGAAAGATGATGATGCTGATCCATCTGTCGCCGCCGTGCGCACGGAGCACGCACCAATGCCAGCTGATGGCACAATAGCTTGACTTAAAAGAAGTCCTTCCGTTCTTCCTTTCATCCCAGGCGACTTCTTTTGAGCGTGGTCCAAGCAAGGAATACTTCAATCTTTCAGTGCCTGCTTCATGGTTCGAGACAGTGTTGCAACAGTCGCCATCATTCACAAATCTTGTTCCACGTCATTCCCATTTTCCTATTTCCGATGCAAACGTCACATCTTCTCTGCCTCGGCAAATGGAGGTCAATGCAATATTAAACAGTATCCCTCTAAAATATGTCACCAGTTAAAAAAGTCTTAAATTCCATTCGATTGGCATGGGATAAAGATCGACGTTTGATTTATGATGGTCGACCAGTGCCAGGTTCGAAAATAGATCGATCGCTCATGGGCGTGGTTAGTGATAACCCCAAAAAGACATTTTTCGAGGGTGAACCGGGATGGACAGAAATTAACGCATTGATCGATCCTGACGAAGTCGGGAAAGGAAGTGTACAAAGAAAATTCCATCTGCCTTATCGACTCAAGTGAGATGTCTTCAAGGAGAAATATTTGAGAAGGTGCTAATCGTTCATCACCCAGCAGTTAAGGAGGTGCTGATTGTTTGTACAGGGCGGCAGTTGCTTCACACAAGTTTCACGTTAAATGAAATTAAAAATTGGTTATCTACAAAGGGCACTAATGGTCAGCTGATATACAGACGTGTCTAATCTATCATCGTACAATAACAATGTACGTTTTTTGTTAACTATAGTGGATGTGCTGTCAAAACGTGCTGTAATTTTTCTTTTACAAAACAAGTTGGGAAGGTCAGTCGCTGCTGCCTTCAAGGTCATTTTATCTTTTGAAAGCCAACAAAAGTATGGACGGACAATGGAATGGAATTTTATAATGTCGACGTAGAAAAGGTTTTTAGAAAGTACAATGTCGAGCTCTATTCTGTTAAAAATGAACAAACACATGTGTGCATTAGCGAGCGATTTAGTTAATGCATACAATCACAGTTATCACAGATCTATTAAAATGACGCCGATTGAAGCACGAATGGAAACAAATAAAAGACTTAATGCAATGACGCCGATTGAAGCACGAATTGAAACAAATAAACAACGCGACTAATCTTGAGGAAGAGTTGTAGGAGAAAATTCATCGAAGTAAAAAGAACTCGTGAAACGCCATTACGATTTAAGCAGGGTGATCGCGTTCGTCTTTCCGTAAAGAAAGAATCTTTTCAAAAGGGATACACGCCCTCGTGGACAGAGGAAATCGATACAGTTAAACGAAATCAAAAGATAACAACCTATACAGTACACGATCTCCAAAATCAACCCATCATCGGAACATTTTACGTGCAAGAACTACAAAAAGTTGAATGACAAATGGAAGGCTTTTACTTAACACTCCCCAGTAACTCCTCTATAAATGTGTTCCCTGGTAATCCACTTCAAAACTATACTACCTATTTGCACGAACAAGTGGAGCTGCACAGAGAATATGAAGCGGCCTTAACAGAAATAAGTTTTTCAAATTCATTTACAGACACTGCATTTACTTTGCTTCCCAGTGGTGAAGACAATCAAGCTCGTATAATGATTCACTGATACTATAAACCTCCGATAAAAGCAAACTAATTTGACATTCGCGGAGCACATACTTACTTACAACAGCTTACACGAGCTGAGCCTTCCATTAACGGCGACAATATAAAATTGCTCAGTGAGCTCGCCGACGGCTTTAAGGATCAAAGCCTGATATACACTAACCGGCTCGCTATGGTTGGTTAAAGACAACAGACAAAAAGTTTCTGCAGAAAGTTGAGTCTCGATCTCGTCGGAAGAATTCACGTTGACCCCTGCTTACAAAATAAACCCCTTTTGAACAACATATCGTGCAAATTTAGATTGATTCCTCGTAAACCCGAATTTGCAATCGAAGTAAATGGTGGAGAACCGAATCTACTTCAGCCTATAATCATATTTGAAGATGTATTGTTATACGTTAATAAAGTAAAGCTATCACCGACCATAATACTCGCTCATTCCTGTGCCCTAGAAACAGCAACTGCAAAGTTTCCATACAAGAAGAGCGATGTAAAAGTTCATACAGTAATTCAAGGGACAACCTCTGCTCTTATCGATAATGTTTTCCAAGGACATATTCCTTCACGTATCGTAATTGGACTCGTGAATCACGATGCATTTAACGGATCTTATAAAGATAATGCCATGTATTTTGATAACTTCAATCTCTCTTCTTTATTCGTTTCGATCGATGGAGAAATAATTGATGGAAAACTGTTGGAAATAGACTTCACAAATAAAAATTATGCTTTAGCTTACTTGAATACTTTTGCTGGCTTGGGTATGCTGTATCATAATAGTGGAAACACGATCAGTTATTAACGCTGGGGATTTACAGGAGATACTCTCTTCTGCTATGATTTAACACCAGATGGATGTGGTGATGACGACTCCCACATATTGTTAATTAGACAAGGTGTCATACGAATCGATATGGGCTTCGCTGAAAAGCTACCACAGAACACTAACGTAATGATTTACAGCGAAATGGATTCCTTATTTCAAATCGATAAAGAACGAAATGTGATTTGCGAAAATTAAAACAAAATGGATGCTCAACAAATATATGCATTATTGAAACCGCGTTGAAAACAATTTGCAGGAGTGTATCCACTGAATCATGTACCTCATGCACCTCGACAGAAAGACGAGTTTATGGTGGTTAATTTGGATGAGTGTCATCTCGAAGGCAGTCATTGGATTGTGCTTGGAAGTTGTGGAGAATATTTCGACAGCTATGGACTTATACCAGACAAACTCTCCATTTTGAATTATTTATCGAACCGTAAGAGATGATTTTGGTATAATAACGAACGATTGCAGAGTTACACAAGCAGCATATGTAGACATTATTGCGTTTATTACATATTAAAAAGATGTTGCGGATTGTCACCTAAACGTATTGTGAACGAGCTGAAATTATTCCCTATTCCAGATGCATATGTATATCTTTATATGAATAAAATCATTAAGTAAAATATTTAAAAAAAAAAAAAATGTGTGTTGATTTATATTTCGTTTTTCTTTTGCACAACAGGGAGGGCAACATAGAATAAAATGAAAAATATTAATAAATAAATAAATGTCATTAGTATGATAAAGAAAAAAATACATTATTATTAAAAAAATTAGATGATAATGTTTCTATTATTTTTTCCTTTTACACATTTGAAATTATCAAAGAGGACTTGATGCTCTTCAAAATGCATCATCATCCTGTAGTTTGAAATCTTCCTGTGTATGTAGGAACAGCAGTTTTAGATCTATCAATGTTCACTCTCTATGAATTTCACTATGATCATTTTAAAAAAATTTATGGAGATAAATGCAACCTCTATTCTCAGACACTGACAGTTTATTCTATCTAATTTTCACAGAAGATATATATGCCAAATTAAGTAATGATCTAAGCTATTTCGACACCAGCAATTATCCCGTTGATCGTGAGTTATATTCAACTGAAAACAAGCAAGTGCCTGGGAAATTTAAAAACTGAACAGCAGGAATCGCGATCACGGAATTCATTGGATTAAAGGCAAAAACATATTACTTTCATTACGGAAATGCAATTAAAAAAACGTCTAAAGGTGTCAAAAGAAACACGCTTAAGAAAGACGTGCATTACAACCTTTATTTGCGCTGTTTGAAAGAAAAAGTATCTTTTCATTTTTCTTCAACGTTATTCGCAGATGATACGATGATAAAAGATACATTTTAAGTGACGGAATTCATTCTCTTACATTTGGTCATTATTTGATAAGAAGCAAACAATTACTTATGTCCTGATAGATCATTAGTTCTAAGAATTAACTTTTGTAATTAAATGAATATTTTTTTAATTTTTTTTTATTTCTTAAAATACTTTGAAATTTAAAAATGGAAATTATAAAAAATTAAAAACAAAATGATGCCTAATGAATTGTAAGAAATTTTGATTGTAAAATAAACAGGAGAATTAAAAAATTAAAAAAGCATCTGTCCCTATACAGGGTGTAAATTTTAAGTTGACAAAGCAGAATAACTCGAAAAATAAGCTTCACACGAAAAAATGCGTATAATCCAAAGTTGATTATTTTCGAGGGGGCATCTGCTGGTGCTAAAATTAGCCCACCCCCCCCCGGCCCCTGGGGGTGGGGCGGGGGGCAACTTTAAAATTTCAAATGGGAACCCCTATTTTTTATTGCAGATTCAGGTCCTACATAAAAAACTACGTACATTTTGTCTGAAACATTTTTTTTTATTTTTGGTAGATGGCGCTGTAATTCAAGAAAATCCATTTTCTCATTTTTGCGTGGAAATGGTTACGGAGAAATAAAAAATACTTATTTACTTCGTAAATTTTGCCGCAAAGTTATTATTTTATTATTTTTTGCCGCGGATTAGGATAATTTTGTTTTGTTTCGTGGTCATGAGGCCACACAACTTTATAATTATCAAACAAATCAACTGATTAGCTAACTAACTAACCGAACATCCTACGTACTAACGAGTGAACTCATTAACTAACAGAGTAAAAAAGTAAAAGACTGTGTAAAGATGAAGTTATTCCCGTTTAAGATTTGGTGGTCCTTAAAAGGACCGATTGTTTTCGTTTTATTTTTTCTTATTTGCAAATACTTGCAAGTAAATGAATTTCGGGGTGCTTGTATTTCCAGTGAGTCCCCTCGCCTCTCACTTTCGGCCTGCTTGTTGTCCTTAAATCCCTTGCATCTCGCCGTTTTATGAAATTAAATGTTCAAATTGATGACCTCCAACTTCGATGCATTTATTGACTCGTTTTGTAAATTCCTGAACACATCTTGATAACATGTCTGGTGTAATTGCAGCGCAAGCATCTCTTATTCTTTGAATCATGTTTTCGCGAGTGGTTGGCGTTTCCTTATAAACGATATCTTTGAGGTAACCCCATAAGAAAAAATCTGGCGATGTAAGGTCAGGCGATCTGGCTGGCCAATTCACAGGACCTTCCCTGCCGATCCAGCGACCATGGTAAAGTCGATGTAGTACTTCGCGCGCTACTAATGAATAATGCGCTGGACAACCATCATGTTGAAACCACATGTGTTGTCGAAGTTCAATACTCAGGTCTTCAAGTAGATCTGGTAGTTCATTTTCAAGTAGGTTACGATATTTGTTGCCATTCAAATTACCGTCTATAAAATATGGACCGATAAGTTTATCGCCAATTATCCCACACCAAACATTAATTGACCAAGGTCGCTGATGGTTGACTTCTCGAATCCAGTGTGGGTTCTGTTCACTCCAGTAATGCATGTTATGTCGATTAACTTCCCCGTGGTT
The DNA here is from genome assembly GCA_023313115.1 of Rhysida immarginata. Lineage (NCBI taxonomy): Eukaryota > Metazoa > Arthropoda > Chilopoda > Scolopendromorpha > Scolopendridae > Rhysida > Rhysida immarginata. The sequence goes on along the minus strand of JAHWFO010107670.1, from coordinate 981,362 downwards.
TGTGAATGTTGACTCATCGGAGAAAAGAACTCGTGCAAAAAAATGTTGGTTTGTTTGCATCTGCTGAAGTGCCCAGTGACAAAACGTTAGACGGTTTTGGTGGTCATTGCCATGTAGTTCCTGATGCATAGATACATGATATGGATGAAATTTGTGGAGCTTCAGCATTTTCCAAACACTCATATGTGAAATTCCTGATTGCCTTGATATTTGTCTTGTGCTCGCATGTGGATTATGAGCCACAGCAGCTAGGACTGACACTTGATTGTTTTCTCCACAAACAGTAGCTGCACGGGTTCTTTTTTTCTGGTTCACACTACCTTCCGCAGTAAATTGTTTAATAACTCGAACAAAAAAAGACCGTGATCGCGTTTGGCCAGGAAAACGCTGAGCATAAAGCGCGACTGCATTATCAAAATTTCTCCCACTTTCTCCATAAATGTACACCATCTCAATTTTTTCTTCCACAGAAAGATAATTCATAATGTAAATTCAAAAGCAATACGGCGTTGTACACTCACAAAAACAGTTGAAAAATTACAATCTTTTCTTCTAAAGATCAGAATTTAAAATGTAAACATTCTGAAAAAAATGCCAATGTTTACGTTATTTGTTTGTTGACGAAATGTCTTCAAATTACATTGTAGTTAAAACAATGTAGGAATCGAAATGAATAATAAATTAGTTATTTCCACGCAAAAATGAGAAAATGGATTTTCTTGAATTACAGCGCCATCTACCAAAAATAAAAAAAATGTTTCAGACAAAATGTACGTAGTTTTTTATGTAGGACCTGAATCTGCAATAAAAAATAGGGGTTCCCATTTGAAATTTTAAAGTTGCCCCCCGCCCCACCCCCAGGGGCCGGGGGGGGGTGGGCTAATTTTAGCACCAGCAGATGCCCCCTCGAAAATAATCAACTTTGGATTCTACGCATTTTTTCGTGTGAAGCTTATTTTTCGAGTTATTCTGCTTTGTCAACTTAAAATTTACACCCTGTATATTGTGGTTATTTAAATGACATCTAATAGTTATTATGATAAAAAAAAAGAGTTGCTAATTAAATATTCATGCCTAATTACAAGTAATTAATACGTTCAACATTAATTGTCCTCATTAAACCTGTAATTGTATCGATTGATTGATAATATTCGTCGAAAAATCATATTTTTCATAAGTATTTATCATTGGGAAAAAATAAAGGTTGGAGCGCCTACCGGTGACAGAATATGTAACTAAAAACGTCATCTAATCGTTACTACGGTAAAAAAAGAGTTGCTAATTAATAATTTCAGCCTAATTTCAGGTAATTAATAGGATCATTAATTGACTTCATTAAACCTGTTATTGTATCGCTTGATTGATAATTTATCAATATATCACCGATTAATCGATATCTCATCATTGTATCGATTGGTTAATAATAATCATTGATAAATCATATTTTTTCTTTAATATTTACCAATATCTGATTATTATTCACGAAATTGATAGCTAACTCAAAAAATATACATATTTGCTATACCTCATTAATGTTCTGGGTGATTGGTTTTATTGATTGATTTTATTGACATCTGATGTATTGACAGCTCGAGGTCATATTAATTTTGAAGATGATGAGCTCTGACAGGACTGATATTAACTACTTACAACCAAACCAATTGGTTTGTTTGCCTATGAAACTTTCATTGCAACACTGGTGGGTAAGTGCCAAACATGTTCTTCAGAAACACAGAACAACAGATACAAACCATTTGTCAATTTTTCATAAACACAGGAATCATAAGGGAGAGAACCACATTTGACTCGAGATGTTTTAACCTCTGAAATGTAAAAACCAAACGAATTCCTTAGCTTTTACTCCATCTTGTTAGACCCTTTTATAACAGGCCAAACAAACATCATGCAAATTGATGTTGTTGGCAGCAGTAATGTCGTTGAATAAGGCTGGAAAATGCATATCTCTCAGTCCACCTTATCTTCTTCTTTGGAAATGCATTGTACGTGTTTACCGAGTGATAAAATGAGGCATTGTGTTGAGGGAATGTAAAATAAAAATCTGAGTGTTCATACATGCTGACAGATCACATTCACGGCTGACATAGTCAACGGTGGCTCGTCGATAGTCACTGCGGCATTGCAGCACCCCGAATTTCACTTTCGATATTGATAGAAACATATATATTATATGATCCTTAAGCTTAATGTCAGTAGCTATTCCCTAGTTCATGAAAAAATTACAATTTTCTGACGCAGCACCTCCAGAAATTTTAGTTACGACCTGCCACTAGATATACTGGACACACTGCAAACGTCAAAAGATGAGCCTCTTGAAACCAATTGTTCATGCTGTCTAGGTAACATACAGTAATTTACAGTACTAACACCGCGGCTTAACTATTAAAAAGTTCATGTGCGGCTTATTTATCGCTGCGGCGTAACTATCGTTTTTTCCCTAACAGCATGACAACATCGTTTTCAGAAAACCGATACTGCTTCGATGTGATGCAGTTGCATTCTGACCTGATGAAAATCAAACAAAATTAGCATATAATATACATTACAGTACTTCAATTTTCCTGTATATACAATGTAGAGTTCATCATACATTGCATTATTTCACTTCTTATATGAATTTCCCGTCGCCAAAAACTATTACAAAATTAACTGCACAATATGAATGGCAACTTCAAAATTGCTTCGATGCCATGAATTCAAATGAAATTATTGTATAATATACATCATAGTACTTTAGTTATCCTGTATATACAATGTACAATTCATTATTTTGTTCATTTTTTAAATATTGCAGATGACCCGCTACTACAGATATGCCTATTAGATAAGTACATATCTGTGTTGAATTAGATTTAGCAAGGGAAGAGAAAACTATATTTAAAACCATGTTCAGTGATTATGGGACATAGAACCCTCCTCCACAAAACGGTTCGTAGATTATTAGTGAATAATGAAAGTGTTATCAGGCTCTTTATTGTTCTTTTCACCCTTTCTCTGTCATTAGCAAGGTAAGATTCATGGTAGCAGAATAGCATAGTTTTAGTAATGGCGACACTGGGCTCGACAGGAAACATGTGCTTCTTTTGTGTAAAAAATGTTGGGGGGAACTTGACTCAAGAACAATGAATAAGGAAAGCCTAGAAGGAGTTGCCCCAACAATGACCTTCACCCAAATGGAGTTTCTTGGAATTGGTGAGAGCAGCCAATGGGGTGGAAGGTCAACGCAGGCAGGAACATTAGAGATACGAGACAAGAGACGAAAAAACGATATATTCTGTTCCTAAACTTCGACTCGAAAGAAGTGAGAAATAGTGGTCCACACAGAAAAGCAGAAGATTTCCCATTTCTTGTTGCGGAGGAGGAACCTCAGATGTGAAATCGAGCAGAGACCGTTGGAGCCAAGCAGGGGACGGTAGAGGAGTGAGGCTAGAGACAGTAGCGGACAGGATGTAGGGATCAGCCACCCCATGACCGTCCCCAGTCGCGGCAGCGAAAGGTAGGTGAGTTGGCTCGAGTGGCAGGTAGTTTCAGCCAGCGAGGAGCACAGTGCTAGAGCAAGGCCATGAGCGGTTGGGACTTCAGACTGGGGAAATTGCACGATAAAGGATAGCTTCGTGGCTGGATCTCCCACCGAGTAGTCAATCGGCAGTTATTAGAGCACTGGGGCCTCCAAGCAGCGCAGGACAAACCTGTGGTTAGTTCTCCACGATGTAAACTCCGACAGTTGGGCTGTAGTGAGAGCGAGACGTGTGTAGGCTAGCTTGTAAGAGTCAATGTATTCTACTGATCGTTTGCTGAGAGGCATCAAGGCGAAGTAGACCGACCAACCATTGACAGCGATCGGCATCGGGCCATTAGTGTGGGAGTCCGGCGACAGAAGACCAGATGATGGCGAGAAGAGCATCGTTTTTTTTTCCGAGTGGAAGGCATCAGCGATAGGAGATCGGTTGTGAAGGTGTCTTCAAACATCAGTGGTGTTTATCATGCAGATACGTACATTGTGTAGTGTTTAACAGGCCTGCACGTAGAGAAGAGAACTGTCTATTCATGTTAAAGTGATTTTCATAAGTATAAGACTGCTTATAAGCCTAGCACAAACAGTCATGAGAACAGCCAGGGTTGACCAACCGTTATGATTATTTTATGTTAAATCTAGTATTTTTGGTTTGATTAAGATCAATGAGAAGTTTGATTTTCTTTATTGTACCCTTTTGTTTGGCAGTACATCATTAATAATCACAGCTACAGAGTATTTAGTGTTAATGTTCTCTTAAAAACCGAAAGTCGGCCTATCTTTTATTTAGTTTGTTTTATACTTTAATTTTGAGTCAATTTACTTGCAATAAATTTCATGTTATTATTTCATTATTAAAAAAAATTATTTCATTATAAATTTCATGTTATTATTTCATTATTTTTGTTTTGTTCTTGTTTTGTTCTATTTGAGCTTCTTATACGAATGCTAATGATACAGATATAGAACGGGAGGGAGTTGGGGTGGTAGTTTGAAAGGGGAGGAGGAACCCAATTATTTGGACGTTATAGGAGTCACATCTAAATTGCGAATTTTTGACTAAGTTGATAAAATAAGATCTAATTTGGTCATAAGGAAAATAGTTAAAGATTTTTACCAAAAATAAAATGTCACAACTTAGGTGACTTAAAGTTAAATAAAGGAAATTAGCTTGTGATCGATAGTGGCTTTTATATTTTAAACATTATTTAAAATAGTACATTTATCATTGTGACAGATAATTAAGTCAAGTTAAATATTATTTTTATATTTTATTTTTTGGAAGAATTAAAATTCTTGAAACTCAATAATGTATTTAGTATGCCACATGAATGCAGGGGAAAGAAATCAAACAACAGAATGCAATTGTTAAGCAATTTTATTAAATGGGCTAAGAAAATTAATTGACTAAGTTTTAACAAAAATTCTATGTTCCTTTTTTTATATACACATGTATATCTTCTCCTATATATAATCTTTCATAACAAAGAAAAAAATTCTTTGATTGTACAATTAATGAAGTGCAAGCAAAGTTAAAAATATAAAATTTGGTTTTTTTTTTGTTTTTTTTAGATAAAGCTTCAAATAAATAATTAAAAATAGTAACTCCTTTTGATTAAAAAATAGAAAAAAATAAAATAAATCTTAAAAACAATTGATAATATAATTCACAAAATGTGCAAATGAAATTGCTTAAATGGAGAAAATACATGCATGTGATTATGAGTTGAACTGGTTTATCTAGTGTATAAGCCCTCACACCATGTAGCCATTCGTGGGTCTCTTTATCAGAATGATTTGTTTGTGTAGCTAAACCTTACACATTAAAAACCCTGAAGAAATCTCTAAAAAAAATTAATTGTTTTCTAAGAATGAAGAAATAGCAGAAGCATTTATATCATCAATCCAAACATAATAAAACCGGCATGAATGGCCTCCTTTTCATTGAGACGAACCTATTTAGAAAAGAAATTGTTTGATTAGCATGGTTAGAAAATGCTTCATCCATGTCAAACATTTAAATTAAACCATACTAGAGTACAACTGTCTTTATAAGCATGTGCGAGTTCATTCACCTTTATGAAATAGCAAGCGCACACTTGTCAATTAAAACAATGCAGCAATTATCTAAGAGGGGGCTGGGGCAAGGAGTAACTGTGAATGTGAAGAACGTTTTGCTGTGAGTAATGGTAAACAAGACGCATAGCAGATAGGTGTAAGTGCTTCAGCACCAACATCCCAAATACCACACCCAAAAGAACCACACACGAGCAACTACATCGGAGGACAGAGTAGACCCAAAAGGACCACCCCCGAAAAACCACATCGAGTGACAGAGAACAAAGAAAACCCGGGACCCTCCCTCCCAAATAGCCTGTGGTATTTAGGTGAAATGAGCATTCCCAGGGGCCCTGACTGCATTCCAGTGCCCATCGAGAACAAAAGAATTTTGTGCTTGCACCTTTGAACGTTCAGAAACTCACCCACTCCGCATTCCATTTGGAATTAAACATTGATACCTGCTGATAATGTTGGATAATTTTTTCCATTATTGTACATTATAAAGCCTCAATTTATTTTTTCAATTATTCTGTTAGAAAAAGTTTTACTATTTTTATTTTTGGTGTTGGTCTTCCAAATAATAGAAGAACCTACACCCTTCTAACAAGCTTGGTAGAGCACACCTTAATTTATGATCACCAGTATAAAATAAGAATATATTGTATGCTGCGTTATGGTATTTTAATATAAATGTGCTGTAAAGTAAACTTGGTTTCTTATTATTGTTCTTAATGAAAAATATCCTTAAGCTCTTTGAGAAGTTACATTATAGTCCTTTTGCTATCTTTTACTTTCAGCTCTTCTTTTACTTTATGATGTTTCCAATAAAGCAAGCTTTGACAACACAAGGGTAAGCATATTAAAAATTTACACTAAATCCTTTATAAAACATATGGTAAAAATCACAAAATTAATAGTTTGTTTCATGCTTTAAATTTATTTCTGTCTCGATAGACATTTTATATATTGTGTAAAATTTATTATTTTTTTACTGAAATGGAGACTAGATAGGCACACCGTGCAAGTTTTTTAATATGGAGTAATGTGTTTTGGCCTGTGGCCATCTACAAGGGCAAGTCAAATATTATCTACACTTATGTTGCTACAAATTATTTACACAAATGTAGGGGCTCAACATGTACATCATCTTTACATAGTGACCTTTGTCAATGCATTTGATTCAGCGGTCCACAAGCTTGCATATTTTTTTCCAGAAGAAGGTGTTTGGTTGGTCGCCAGGCCAGTTATGCACCACTTGCTGAACGTCTAAGTCTGTGAAAGATCGATGATTTCACAAAGCATTCTTGCAAAGAAGATGCTACTTCATCAATGTTAATTCGTCTATTAGTCAGAGTTAATGTTCTCTAAGTTGACATGCCTCGGCTTCCAAGACTGTGTGCCATTTCATTTATATCGAACACTTAGAATTCTTGCCACAAAACCGTTTCTATAAAGTCCATTTTCCATCCCATTTTCTGCAGCATATTCATCAGGAGGTCTTAGACAGATCCTCCGATGTGTATCATTTTGAAGTCTCTGTGGATGGACCGATGCTTCCATACTTCTGTCAAGTTTGAATCGATTGAAGCTCATTCATTTACTTCTACAAATCTTCGCCCATTATTGTAAGCTGTAGAGCAGGAATAACAAGGCAAAATTTGTGCAACAACAGGCCCGTGTATTTATATCAACAATGGTACCAACACGCAATTTGCCAACTATATGAACGGATCAACAACATATATCTAATGACCAACTGTGCAAGTGAAAGTTTGTGTCAATTTTAGACTTTTTGTGGAATAGATAGAAAATACCTGACGAATTACCCTGAAACTTCAGAGGTGTAAAGAGCATGTTACACCTCATATATTTCAGCGAAGGTTATATACCAAGTGATCCAAAAGTGTGTTACATTTTTTTACATCGTTTCATGAAACAATTCTTCGATAACAATTTGTGTTTGGTGATGCATCAGTTACAGATTCAATGGGTTTTGCCTGTTTTTGAAGGTAAAGTATGCAAATTTTCATCAAGATCGAAATAAAACTGTAGATTTGTATAAAAAGCAAATGCATAAACCCACCAACAAACATCCTTCTTTATATAGATAGAGGAAGGACTAGCAGAGGTACCCGGCGTTGCCCAGAATAATTACACTTGTAGGTAAACAGAACAATAAAAAAAATTAAATTATAACTCCCAATTGGTTAAATAAAAACTCAATCAAAACAACACAGAGCAAAGGGACTCTCCGTTCTACGAAAAATACGAAATCCAGGAATTCTAGCTGATATACCGGAATTTTATCTAAACTCTTCTTGACTTGCCTCACTACTGCGGAGCCTCAGCAGATACTGTAGACTCAATTTTTTTTGCCCTTGACGTAGCTCTAATACCCCTTTTGCTCTATCCGAAACCCCAGTTGTTCAGATGTTTCAAATGCCCGTATAGCTTTTTCTGTCTTAGTTGCAGAGCTTCTCTGAGCAATACTCGTTCTATCTCTTTCCTTTCCAGACACAAAAATTTTCCCAGTCGTCTGGACGTTTGATAGGGAGCTCAAGGGAGACACGCGTAACTCATTTGGCTCATCAATAGATGCTGCCTTATTAATGTTCTGTCACTGCATCATCATTTTATGCTCATTAATAATTCGTGGAAAAGAACGTTCAATCATCGCATTATTAGCATCTCAGTTTACAGAATACAGTCAGCTTTTTTTTCTTAAGAAATGTTTGGATCTGATGTGCTACCAAATAAGCTAGGTGATAACCCTGTCATGGCTCAGACTTTTTTTTGGTTAAAATTTTGCAATATTTTAAAAATAAACATATGAATACGCTTAGAATTAATAGAGTAAAAGTTCTTAATGAAAACTCAAAAAAAGTTTTTTTAAAGACTCACAATGGATAAACCTCTCCAAAGATGCTACTGCTAGTCTAAATAATTACTTACACATGTAATCCTACTTTAGATGTAAACTTGATGATGTTGCAGTTCCCACTCTTCTCTCAATGTCTTGAAGCAATACTTGGCCATTCATCACTTTGTGTATGTAGCGATCACAGATTCTTCTATTTTCTTACTTATCATTTGCTCAATACAGCACGGAGCTAAAGGAGTGCTCCCTCTATCGTCTTTCCACTCTTTCTCAATAGTCTTCTAACTCTCAATTATCTCCAGTTACTGCTCATTTTTAAAAATTTTCAAGAAAATGTTAAGTACTAAGTACTCTGTATTCTAAGAAAAGCCTGAATAACAGGAATTTTATGGAATGTTGATTCGTGCAGAGTGATTGTGAACTGCGTGTTGATACCATTGTTGATAAGTATTGTTGTATAAACTTTGCATTGCATTCTTGGTCATGAGAGATTTTCTTAATAATATGCTTTGCCTAATCATGAATATTTATTTTTTTATCAATAATTATTTTTTTTTTTCGAAAGCTGATGTAGACAGTGACCTTCCTCATGCTTTGAAGGTTAAGAATGCAAATTTTCATCAAGATCGGAATAAAACTGTAGATTTGTGTAAAACACAAACGCACAAACCCACCAACAAACATCCTTCTTCTTCTATCTATATATATAACTAGCAAAGGTACCCGGCGTTGCCCGGGATAATTACACTTGTATGTAAACAGAACAATCTCAAAAAATTAAATTAAATTTTGCAATATCCTAAAAATAAACACATGAAAATTCTTAGAATTAATACAGTAAAAATTCCTAATGAAAATTTGAAAGAAATCTTTTTAAAGGCTCACAATGACTGGACCTCTCCAAGGATGCCACTGCTAGTCTAAATAATTTCTTACT
>JAHWFO010107670.1:923606-969513 GCA_023313115.1 Rhysida immarginata | reverse complement strand
ATGCTTTAACATAGTACGAGAACTGATGCTTTAACATAGTACGAGAAAGACATTTAACTATTTTGGAATGGATTTTATTGCCTTGCTGCTGCAAAACAAGTGGAAAACAAGTTCTCATACATTTACATTTTGGATTTTCAAAAAATACATCCTACACAGTTAATCAAATTTCGCAAAAAAAATCCTGAATTTGATTATTCTAACATTATCTCATAAGGGAAAGAACTTTCACCTTTTCTGTAAAAGCTTCAGCAGCTGCTCGCCTTATAAGTTGTATTCTCTTATTTGTTTAGAATAATTTGGTATATCTCTCCAAAGATTTTAATAAATAAAAGAAATAATAATTTTATTTACTTATTTATTTATTACTTTTTATATCATTATCCCCCTTAAAACATGAATCATTAAGGCAAGCATCATAGCCAATGAGAAAGACAGGCCCCGGCGAGGAAAAGTCTCCTCACCATATTAGTCCGAGTATAATGTAACCTTTATTGTTTCCATCTTGAATTATAACAATCAATATTTCTTCGTTTTTTAGAAACTATGAAGGTTGGATTGTTTGCCGAACTACTATCATCAGATGACCTTTCTGCGCTGGAGCAGCACCTCCTAAAGAGGTCTGCCGACGAAAGATGTATACATTGTTACATCATCATCAGGGGCCTATTGTTAATCGTATTTCTATCAATAATAAGCACTAAATTTGGCCGCTTAATGATGTAACAATTTATGCACCTTTTGTCCGCAGGTCTTCTCTGTAGGAAGTGTTGGCTGCAGCCCGTCTTTCTCGTCGACTATGGGAAAGCATCGTAGGTGACGAAAAAGACAGGCCCTGGTATTGAAAAATCACCTGATCTTATTAGTCGAAGCAACAATATAACCTTCATTGTTTCTCACAAATGAAAAAATACTAATTGCTAAAATCCAAGATGGAAACAATGAAGATTACATTGTTGCTTGGACTAAGATGGTCAGGTGACTTTCAGTGCCAGGCCTGTCTCTTTCGTCAGCTGTGGCATCAATCATTGTTAACGCAACATATAAACACGACCAGCCAATTGTTGACGCAAGCACCACGGGCTAATTGTTCACACATGCAAGCAAACAAACATAAAACAAAGTCTATGTCATATATCTATGTATATAAAACCAAAAGTCTGTTTTCATTTGTATCTGTGTAGCTTCAAGCGATCCTATTGGCTAATCAATGTCACGCGGTCCAGGCTATCAAAAAAAATTTGTTTCGATTGTTACGAATGTATTATTTTTAAACTCAGACTGGGCAGAAGAAATTTAATTGTTGAAACATTTTTATTTTTATAATAATCATTGGATAGCCAAGATATTTTTTCTTCATTGAAATGTAATATCCATTCGTTTGATAACATGGATTTTACATTTAAAAGTAAAATCGTGTACTGGAACATAAAATTATATGATGACTTATCTGATTTTTTGAAATAAGAATTTTCAAATTTTAAAAAATATTTTCATTTAGTTATTGCAACATAATTATCTTAAACCATTATTTAGAATTTTTTATTATTCAACGTTGTTTTCAACAGCAGCTTATAGAAAAAAAGGCAAATAGCGATTAGATAAATTAGAAATAAAAACCATACTGTTAACCCTTTTTGGATAGGTTTGCCCACTATTTTGGGAAGTGATCAAACCTAATAACTTGACGTTCAAATTAAATGTTACTATAATAACAACACTTTAGTTCAGAACTTCATCAATACATGCCAATGCCTTAACTTTTAAACGCGCTTTAGGTCTGTCTGCTGAACTTCATCTTAGCACTATTGTTTGACACGCCAGACACATCTGATCTAGACCCTAAGGGATTACCTGTTGTATAATTATTGATTTTTATCTTCTGTGTTTTACGAGTTTAGATTTGTTTGCTTTGCGGTTTGCTATTATTGTTTGGGTTCATATTGATATTATTGCCTTCCAATTTTGCTCTACTAATCTCACAAACTTCCAATTTTACCTTCTTGCTCGGATTTAATTTTTTTGCTTTGTGAATAGGTATTTTCGTTTGGTTTTATTCACATTTTGTAACATTAGAGATAGTATTCGGGAAATTGCAATATATGACTAATGAAGAAACTACTGCTTTTCATTAACTCTCACGGTGGATGATAATATTTTCTATTATTCCCAATGTTATTTTTATTGATAATTTGTATTTAGGTTTAAGCAACTCATTGTTGTGGCCCTTAGACCATTGTTGTCGTAAATTTTTTTTGAACTCTTGTGATGCGATCTCTTGCCCAATGTGTCATTCTTGTTCACAACTAATTAACTCTGTCGTGAGATGTTATACTGTCTAATTATTAATAAAATTATTGCTTAATTAGCGTTCTTTTTGTTCTAGAACTTTATTCATCTTCTCCTTGCTTCTGCCACCTTACTTCTCCTGTGTAGCCATGGTGCCCACTCATTTTGCTAGTATTTCTTTCTCCTTGCTCCAGCCTTAAGATTGTACCTCCACAGTTGCAATTATGAGTTTGCCGACGTGGTCCCCACGTTTCCTGTATGTCAATGTTTATTTCGACCCGTTTTTTCGTAGTCTCACCATGTTTAGGCCTGGACATGAAGCTTATTTCGTTCAGACAGTACAATCTCTGCTATCTTTCTCCATACTCAAATATTTCATGTGCAGAACCATGCATTTAGGCTGTTGAGTTAACTGTGCATTGCGTCATGCCACGGCTGTACTGCTGCTCCACTGAGTAATTTATTCATTTTTTGTACTAATACTTGTGCGACAGACTGTCAGTACTTGAATTCATATTTTTTGACTGTGTACAAAATTTTTAACTTCTACTATTTTTGACCATGAGCACGCTTTCTGTTCTAGTTTCTTTTTTACTCTCATTATTAAAATCTTTTTTATAATTTACTCTGCAAGTGTTTGTTGACTCATTACTAGCCAAATATCCACTTTAACCCCCCCCCCCCCATGACTGTTGCAGAGCTTGGATTTGGAACTTTTTTAGTGTCCAACTATGGCTGAGCCGTTTTTTGATGACAGTAGTTCAATCCTTAAGCCCACCAGTGCTAACTTTCACCAATGGAATTATCGTATGTTAGCGTTCCTGGAATCAAAGGGATTAGACAAATATGTACACGCTAAAACTTCCTTACCCACTTGGGATCCAGAGAAATCCGCTGTTTGAATGGACTGGACACGTCCAATACTGTTAGTTAAGCATGATGGATAATGACATTGTAGTGATGTTACAAGATGACAATCCATTTTTCATTTGGGAAGCCATCCATCGGCGTTATGTCTGACCTGATTCTGTGACTCAGGTGGAAGTTATGCGACGTCTTTCAGCTCTTCACTTCCATGACACAGATGACTCCAACGCATTCGTACCATGTTTATTGCAAATCCGCGCAGAGGCGGGTGCCGTATCCTTACCCATAGACGACAAGACGCTGATTGATCATAAGGTAGCTGGTTAGCCTTCGACCTATATGCCTTTAAGGCTCTCTATGCAGACTAACCCTAACATGACCCTCAAAGTTTTTCATAGTCAGTTGAGTGTCGTGTTCAGTGATAATTCATGTGGATTCTCCTCTGGCGTTGCCTCTTGCATTACTGCAACGTCAACTTCGATGCCACCTTCTCCCTATGGTACTCAACAGTAGAGCACTAGATGTAGAGAGTAGCGACATCCTATTATACCACCAATCCACGTCCTTCATTACTTCAAGGCAGTCACGAGGCCCATTGGCAACCATTGTTGTGGCAAAAGCAATTACGCTCGCCGTTCGTTTAGCTTATTTTGCCATGCAATCAGTGCTGTACTTTAGTAGAATTCTGCCCCCTTAATGTATTCTGTACAGCACTGGTGCCCCTCCCCCCCTCACTACATGCTCTGAATGCAATATACATGTATTCATCTATTTCAGTTCCATGATCTTTTATTTTAAGATTTTTTGTGAATGGCAAGAGATTTTATTAAATATAAAAATTTTCTGTCTTAAGAAAATTACGTTGAACCTGCATATTTATTAAGGGCGGAAGAAGTAGAATAAATAAACTTATTAAATAAATAAATAAATAATAATAATAAAATAAAAAAAAAGGATGAAGAAAACTGTTTTGTGTTTGACAAAGGTGACAAAAATTTAGATACATGTATAAAAATATTAATTTAACAAACAACATCCACATTAATATACTCGAAAAACAGTCTTTGTATTATTTAGCAGGGTCAATAATAAGAGTACCTCAGGTAAATAAAAAATTCTGAAACAGTACAACGGTGATTCATAGGCTGGAATTTAATCTTTAAAAAAATTTACGGAATTGAATTCATATATTAATTTTGATACCCGTCCGATACCCGGAGATTTGTAGCAGGGAGATCCAGGCATTTCCATCGCCCGGGCGAGCGTTTGCCCATGCCCAGATAATGTGAAGATGTATTGCTATTTGTCTTTCCCATGTATTGCCGTTTGTCTGGGTGACAGGCAAACGCCCGGACCATGTGAAAGGAGCCTTACCACGACCGGTATAGGAATCTCGAGTGTCCCTTTAACCACTGGGTCAGTTTTAACTTTACACGACACGCTTTATGCCCCCTATGCGCGATTTAACCTTGTATCGATGACTCAGTTAACCAAACGGGGATATACTTTGTCTCTTGGTCCTTATAGTTACTCAGTAACTTTTGAAAAAGGCGTACCCATGGCTGCACAGGAGAAGGTTGCAGATCTCCCATTCCTGCTAGTTTTATACCCAACTCCACCTGTTTGCTCAACGGTGTATCCCATTCAATCCCTCGTAGTTTCTTATCTGGAAGTCCATAATGCCTTAGGGCATCCTTCGAGTAAAAAGATCGCCAAAGCATAAAACATTGCAGTATCTGTGGACTAAAGATCTTTACAATTCCCTCTGAGATCACGCCATGTGGACACAATCAGTCCATGCCAGTTACCTCTGCTTATGGCCACAAATACTTTTTGATCATAGTAGACGATTATACTCGTAAGATATTTGTGTACTCTTTATCTACTAAGGCAGAGGTACCGCAAACCTTGATAAATTTAATCAAACAATTACAACGATCGACAGGAAACCGACTGGTCCACATAAGATCTGACAAGGCACGAAAATCACCAACAACGAATTAGCTGAATTTTGAGCTAGAGAGGGGATAATGCAACAGTTTACCATACCTGAGAATCCCCTGTCAAATGATATTGTAGAAAGGGTGGTACACTCCATCTGTGATGGAGTAAGATTCTGCTTGCCTCTTCCAACGTTTCTCCCCAGTATTGAAATCTTACAGTGGCAATGGCAGCATACAACTTGAACACTTTACCAAGAACAGGACAAACACTGTCCCTGGAAGAATTATGGTCTGGTAAAAGACCCACCTTCAAACATCGAGCACCATTTGGGTGTCTTGTGTACTATTTTATTCCCAAATCACAACCATCCAAGCTCCAAGTGCATGCGAAGCGTGTGATTTTTATGGGATACTCAGCATCGTCCCTAGGGTACCTCGTCTATTCACTTGAGGAATCCAAGCTGCTTCGTGCTCAATCTGTGCGTTTCTTTCCTGATACATTCCCTGAAATGACTGCGTCTCACGAAACGCTGTTCGCAATTCCCTCAATGCCACAACTTCCTTATGATTCTCCCCCTTTGGAGGTCCCTGAAACTGATGATACAGAACTCGTTAACAGACAGTTCTCATCCATTTCCATTCCGGCCCTTGAGGAGACTCTTCAACAGTCGCCTTCCCAAGTGAATGACACATCAACTTCTGCGCGTCTGCTTCACCTGTGCCATCCTTGGAACAACCTCTACAGAGAGATCAACCTTCTGGCTTACCCTCATCGGCGAAGTCTCCCCCTCCTCCTGAGTTGCGAAGATCCCAAAAACTTAAAGAGAAAGCGGAAAAACAATGAGCTCTCTTTTCCCCTCCTAACATAATCTTGCTGGGTCCAAGGGCATACCTTTAACAACTCTTTCATACAAGCATGCACTCTCTTCCCCACAACACCGTCAATGGGAAGAGGCAATGAAGAGCGAGTTAGATTTGTTTCATCGACCAAATGAGTGTATCGTATTAAGTGCAACACTGATGGATCCATCTCCCGTTTCAAGGCAAGGTTGGTCGCAATCGGCTCATCACAGATATATGGCAGCCAAAACGAACTGACGTTTTCACCTGTGTTAAGAATGGAATCGTTACGACTACTGTTCGCAGTGTAGGTCAACACAGGCATGTCATTGCATCAATATGATGTGAAATGTGCATATTTGCATGCACCTATTGACCATACCATATACGTGATGCCACCCAGAAAAGTACCAGCATGGATTAAAGTGGCAGACGTTGGTACTTAAAGCTGCCAACTCCTCCTTCACCTAGACTTCACACCTTCACGAGCAGATGATAGCCTCTTCATCAACACTGACGGCAGATGTTCAATCCTTCTTGTTGGGTATGTGGATGACATCGCCCTGCCACTGATGATGTTCAACATCTAACTTCCCTAATGGATATTTTTGACATGACATCGAGTTGGTGGACCTCGGAGATGTTCGTCATCTTCTGGGCATTCGAATGAGCCGTGATGGTAGCTCCATACAATTGTCTCAGGCCCACTACATCCAGCAAGTCATCCAAGCGTACGAGCTGCAGAATGTCAAGCCCAGGAGCACTCCTCTCAACCCACACGTAAATTTGGATGAGGTAGAAGAATCGCAACCAGCCGATCCAACTGTTACTGATCTCTTTTGGGATCATTAATGTACGTAATGAGATATAGCATAGGCAGTACCCGGATATAGCATATGCAGTTACCAGGTTGTCGTCATATTCCAGATCTACCAATTTGCATATGACAGCACACAAAGGTGTGGCAGCTTATCATGCACACACCTTTGAAATGTCACTCACCTTCATTCAATCGACCTCTCCTTTGTGTGCCTACGTTGATGCCAGCTGGAGCATTACCCCACACAGTAAAGGATATTATGGTGTTCTCATTAAGGTGAGTCAAAACATGCTTAGTTGATCAAAGAAACAGTCTTGTCGCCCTCAGCAGTTGTGAGGCTGAAGTAATTGCTTTATCCGAGTGCGTGAAGTCTTTCAGATGGTTATGAAACCTGATTACTCAAATCAGACAGGGGGATTATATCACTTTTCCAACGACTATACCAGGTGATCTAAAAGTGTGTTTACATTTTTTCATGAAACTAATGCAGTAAACTCTGTAAAGTTGACCACCTCCATAAGTTGACTACTGCGAACATGACCCATAGCATTAACCTACTGCGACCCTCTTTAACTTGTCTATCTTGAATTTTGACTATCCTCATTGCATCTTCACTATAAGATACACTGCTTAGTGCCACTGGCTAAGTTGACCAGATAACGTAGCCAAGCCATGTGATCTTCCTGGTAACCCCTGAGAAAATAGAAGAAATAGAACCGTCTTGATGTTGCAATACAGGATGTCACGTTGAATTGAAAGAAGAGCATAACCAAGCATTTAGAACTTGGTTTCTCATGCACATCATTTAACACAGTTCAGAAAAATTTGACAGTCATGTCAAAAAGAAAGTTTATCGAACTTACTCTAGAAAAGAAAGTTAGAGTAATTGAAGAAATTAACTCAGGAAAAACACAAAGTTTTGTTACATGCATAGTAAGAGTGCCTTATTTTACATACATATAATATACTCTAATTACAAGCCGCATGAGCTGTCGAAAATGTGAAAGATGTTATTTGTTATGCTGCAGCTCAATCACCTGTGCTTCTTGTGAAAGTGTTCCAGTTGCAAAGAGAGATAGAAAATACCTGGGCCTCGGCACGTGCAAATAATCAAAAACAAGTGTCAATTGCAGACTATATGCATAAAATATAATGCTGAAATGAGTTACAAGTAATTATTGTTAATAAAAATTAAAGCATCACAATACAGTTACATGTACATGTGTATGAGGCCTGTGAGAAAAGTATCCGACCTAATTTTTTTTTTGCGAAAACCTGATGGATTTGGATTTCACGCGCTTGCATGAGCTGACCTTTTGCGCTAATCTTAATTCCCGCCTCTCAATAGCGACAGTTGCTGGCAATCAGCATTAGAGCAATTGTGCTCTCGTCGGTTTTTGATTTGAAGGAAAATGACGGAACGACTGGAGTAGCGTTACTGCATCAAATTTTGCCAGAAACTGGGCGACAGCCAGGTGGAAACCATCAGTCGTCACAGTGGAAGCATTCCTCAACACCATGACCAAAGAAGGTCCGCCAAGTGTGCAGCAATGTGAAAGTGATGCTGACTGTTTTCTTTGACTCTCGCGGTGTGTTACACCATGAGTACGCACCGCAGGGTCAAACAATCACCAAAGAGTACTACAGGGATGTCCTCTGTCGCCTACGTAATGCAGTGCGGCGCAAGAGACTACAGTTGTGGTCAGACCTTTTTGGCGAAAAACCAGACAGCAGACTCCTTACTCTCCTGACCTGGCCCCCTGTGACTTTTGGCTGTTCCCCAAACTCAAGAGGCCGTTGAAAGGAACACTTTTGGATCACCCAGTATATATGGATTCAACATCTGCCATCGCATGTCTGAGTGCATTGGGATCCAAAAGTAGAACGAGGCACATTCTAAGATTGCATAATTTTATCTTGCGCGAAATCAATCTCGAGAATGTGGTACTCGCTTACTATCCATCCTCAGACATGCCGGCAGATGTATTTACGAAACCTTTACTTCCCCCAGCATTACATTAGATTCAGGACCATTTGTCTTTGTCCCAACGGACAGTAAAGTCAATTAGTTCATTTTTTTGAAAGTATATATGTGTAATTTTTTAAAATAATAGTTATTAAATACAAATAAAAAATAAATATTACCGGTAATTAACAAAATAATTAATAAATAATAAATAAAATGAAAATAAAATTAAAATAAAAAGCTGACGTTTTGGATAGAGACTATCCTTTATCAAAGCAAAAAAGATAATTCTCTAAAGGCAATTAGAATATTAAAGAATTATCCTGAAGTTATGAAAGGAGTAATGAAGGATGACTTTATATGTAGTTAGTATAGGGAACAGTAAGACGGTATTGGCTGAAAACTAGAAGAGAACAAATGGGAGAGCAGGAGATCAAGTTGAAGATGTATTGGGATACGACAAATAGGAGGTAATAAGACACATACAAAATTAAAATTATAAAAAAGTTTAGGAATGATAGGGTGTCTAGCAAAACGATATTGTAAAATTCCCTGCATTTTCCCTTCATTTTTCCTGATCATCAAAGCCAAAAAAAGGGCTCTCCTCATAGAATATTATTACATTCTTCAAATTATTCAGATTTTATGATTCCTTGACTGTTCCTGGTTACAAAAATTTTTTGACAATTCCCAGTCGCTAGTCATCCTGTACAATAGTATTGCATAAAAAAGGTCACTAAAATAAAAGAGTACAGAAAGCCTACGAAGAAAAGGGAGTACAGGGACGGACACAAAATGAACATACAAGTAGGAAAATATGAAAGAACATTAAAAAGAAGACATAACTAAGAAAAGATAAAGAAAAAGAAAAGAGCCCAGACAGCCTACGACAAATTAGGGAATAGCTGAAGTTGGAGAGGAATATGGTAAAGGTAATGAGGGAATGGTGCCTTTGCTAGGGTTAATGCCATTAGGGGTGAAGGAGTTAAATTTCGAAATAAGAAAAGACTCGAATTGCTTTCTTTCTTTTGTTGTGGAAGTTACTACGAAGAATTTAAAGGCTGATGGCCTGTAAAGAGTGGCTAGGGGATTAAAGTGTTTAGCGACAGGGGTGTCAGCATTGCTAAAGATGTCAAACTTATGTCTGGCGAATCTGGAGCGTATGGTATTGCCTGTCTCACCAACATACTGTTTCTGGCATACTTTGCAATGTAACAGGTAAATTAAGTTGTGAGAAGTGCAGGTCAGGTCCTGGTTAATCTTGAAAGTAAAGGAGGAAGCACTGCTGGAAATGGAGGTAGCAGGGTTAAGAAAATGGCAAACACCACAACGCTTTGCATTGCAAGGAGAACATCCCTTTGCATAGCCGAACTTGCTAGTTCTTTTTTTTGTGCGCATTACATTAGATGGGAAGAAAAGGGTTCTGAACGCCCAGAAGTTTATTTTAGAGTTCGATTTTTTTTATAATGATTACTTACAGACTAAAAAGTTTTGGCATGACATTTCTAACTCTATTGACAATTTTAATTATTTTTTGACTCATTTGTAGTAATTTATGTCTTATTCTAATATGTTTGTCAAATCCGAAAAAAGGAGATGGCAAAGAGAAAAAAAAGTTAAAGGGGATTTAACAAGAAAAAAAGAAAGAAGAGAGGAAGCCATCCCCCTGAGGAAGAGTGGATCAGCCGAAAAAACGTAGATATGTCAGGGAGAAGACCATTGGCAGAGAAGAGAGGCCAATTTGAAAGCTGATAGGCGAACGCACAACGCAGAATCGGCCCAGGATCCATCCAGGGGGAATAAAAGGAGAGGAACGGAATGGAAGAGAGACAATAGTGAGCATCCGATGACAATTGGATGGAAGGCAGATTGGACCAACCAAAGGACATGACTCTTGACAAAAGACGGGGAATATGGACCAAGGACCACGAAACTTAAGAAGCACAAATTTTCTAAGTTATTGAATGTGATTTCTACTCGTAGCCCTAAGACGTCCGTGAAGGATAATCCCCAAGCCCATCCGATAGCGAAAAGAGGTCCGCCTATCCGTGAACCATCGCTGCCCACAGTGAGCAGGAGAACAAGAGGTGGTTCGCAGACATCCCGCCCGAGGCACGCTAGAAGCCATCAACCTCTGCAGGCCGACGAGGGGCTCCAACGAAAGAAAAGGTCGTCTCGCCCGCTTGCCAAAAGCGAGGATGGATATAGACGTTTTTGAGCTGTGGAAGAGGATGGCGCTTTTCAAGTTGATACCGACGGCCGACATCCAGTGAAGCCGTACCCCGCCCCAGGTACGCAAAGGGTGCTGTTGCACGCAATACCCGAGACGACGGGCTATTTGGCAGCTCGTGGGGAGTCCTGCCACAACAGCGCTGACCAAGTAATCGCTGCCGTAGAAGACGTACCTTCACCGACGCTCTCCGTAGTTTCTCCACCAGGACACATCGCAGACGACCCTACCCACCCCCATATCGAACAGGACTCTCTCCCGTGGCGGCTGGAGGCTTTGGAGGTGGTACTCCATTACCGGTATAGCTGGCAGTAGCATTGGGCGCCCAAGCGATTGTCTGCGCTTGGACTTTGGAGCAGCTTCCTCTGGTAATATTAGTAACGGGTTAAGATTTGTATGCCATTGCTTTGTGTATCCGTTTGATAGAATACTTACCTGTCTCGTCATAGTTCTAATCTACTCTTCTATTTCGTACAGTTTCCTCTTCATGGTTGACTTACCCCGAGTGGTGGCCGTTCTCCAAGATTGCGGTATCCAGTGAGACAAACCTTCTTCCCACATGGTCAGAGGTCTTCTTACGTCGACTTGGCTCCAAGCCACTGCTCTCCAGCGAAGACCTTGCAAGTCCTGGATATAGTCTGAACCGTGCGGATACGAACCCTTCACCCCAAACGGCGTCAGCTAAGGATTTGGACTGACAGAAGAAATTTGCTATTCATTTATTATGATTATTTATTTGGCAAACCGCCACAATTTGTATCGTAACTGTTATGATTAATTAAATTTATCTCATCTCATTCATCACCTGGTCCCGCTCTGTTCTTACAAACGAAAATCCCTGACAGAGCGCGGGGGTGCTTTGTTAGCAGACAAGGCCTAGACTACGGACAATTGAACTTTCCACTGCGTAAAGAACACTCTGGTAACAGTTACGATTATTATTCAGATTCTATTCCTAATATTTTGTGATTTTCCATTTTCATGAAAAAAACTCGCACGAGCGGTGAGGTGCTTCTGAAGAGGACAATGATCCGGAAGAAGTGCGTTTAAAGACGGACAAGAGAGGTGAAACAAGTGAGACGGAAAAAGCATCAAGAGAGTGTGAGTATAGTAGAAATAAAGAAATGGAAAGTGATAGGGAATTAGAGAAATGGCTTCAAGAGGAGCACTATTCCGAGAAAAGCATTAAACAAATAGGGGACTATAATAAAGGTTTTCTGCAGTTAATTGATAGATGTGAAGTGTGGAAAGAAAAGCAAAAATTAAAAGCGTATGTTAGTAGTCTTTCAATAGGAATACAAGAGAAATTAAAAAGAAGAAAGCATACGAAATTAGAGGAGGCAATGGAACAAACAGAAACATTGCTCTCAAGAAAAATATGGCAAGATGGAAAGGGGTTCATCGAGGATAACGAGAAAGATAGTAAAATAACTCGAAATAAGAATGAGCCCAAGGCCTCACCTCAGTTAAATTTTAAAGAGGAATTTGAATTTTAGGATTACGCAGCAAGTAGGCCGAAAAGAAATTATAAACATAAGAAGCATAGAAAGAAGTTAGCCCCTAGTGCTAAGGAAAAGTCGTCGCAAGATAAGGCACTAGAGTTTAATAATATAAGGTTATTGAATAGGAACTCACATTCGTCAGAAGTTGAAAGCAATATGGGAATACTTGTAGGAAAGAATAGAACAGAAGATAGGATGACTTCGATAAAGAGAAGTTAGATATTAAGCAGATAGAATCTTCTGAAATTCAAGTAGTAGATAATAATGAATATTATGTTAAAAGTCAAGAGGAAGAGAAAGTAAATAGTGACTATATAGAAATAAAAAACAGAATCTTTAGTGCCAACGGCGAGAGAAGGGAAAGGTTAAGATTAATAGAAATCTACAAGAATATGCTTAAAGAAACAAGAATTGAAAGTAAGATTAGGCAATCCGTCGCATTATCAGTAGCCCATGCTATGGAATTATTAGATGAGGAAACGCTGTTTAAGTGTATGGCAGAAGCAGTGAATTCCATTCCAGCATCCAGCTCAGTAACGATAATAGCGAGTAACTTCAGCAGTAATGGTAACTTTGCGCCACAATTAAGAAGTAAGAAAACGCCTATTCGAATAAATCAAGAAATAAAGTATGCATTAAAGCAAAGTAGAAATATAGCAATTGAGCAGTTTAATGCAAATTCTTCCCTTTATGGCTAATGATTAACAAATCATATAGAATTTGGGATTAAATAGTCAATTAGCACAGCATGCCGGGGCAATTCAAGCATCAGAATATAGACAGATTGCTTCGAAGTTTTAAAACAAAGTGAAAAAGAAGATAGAACAACGATTAGTGCTTTGAGTAAAGAAGTGGATAGACACTTATCAGAAAATGACGTGGGTCGAAAAACAAATGAAGTTATTGATATAGCAACTTGGAATGAGAAAATAGGGCAAAGCAAAGAAGTACCCACCAAAAAGGAAGAAAAGATTGGCTCTCTAGGTAAAGAAGCGAATAAACACCTAGTGAGAGACGACGCCGGTCGAAAAATAGATAAATCTACATGGAACGAAGATTCTAGAAGTAAAAGGATAAACCATTGTAAGAAAATAATTGCTAATAGTGCGTTAAAGAAGAAATTAGAAGTATTTAAGGCTTTAGAGAAGGCAGTCGAATGGCAGATGATGGACGAAGAGATGTTCGTAGAGTGCCTACAGAAAGAAGCCGAGGAAATACAGGAAGATGGTTTAGATAAAGAAGCCATTATAATGACAGATTTCAAAGGAAGGTTTCCTCATGAGAGTGTAATGATTCGTAATGAAAGGAACGTTATTATTATGAAGAGAAGAAAAATAGGATTAAGTAGACTAGAAGTTAAAGAGATTAGAAAACTAAAAGACTTAAGCCTATTTTTGAGGATAAAAGAACAAGCCGTCAGGGTAGAAGAAGGAATGCGTACTTCAGTCAGCCATATAGAAGATGGAAATCTGAAG
Source organism: Rhysida immarginata (assembly GCA_023313115.1). NCBI lineage: Eukaryota > Metazoa > Arthropoda > Chilopoda > Scolopendromorpha > Scolopendridae > Rhysida > Rhysida immarginata. Next base: position 955,581 of record JAHWFO010107670.1, on the reverse strand, counting down.
ATACACGCGGCTTCTACGCAGAAGGTAAAAGAAGATATCGGGGTAGAAAAAGGAAAGCGTACTTCAGGTAGCCATATAGAAGATGGAAATCTGAAGAAGCACGCGGCTTCTACGCAGAAGATAAAAGAAGATCTCTGGTTAGAAGAAGGAAAGCGTACTTCAGGTAGCCATATAGAAGAAGTAAAACTGAAGAAGCACGCAGCTTCTATGCAAAAGATGAAAAAAGATAGAAATATAGGAGTACAGGTTCAGATAAAAGATGAAGCTGGAAACAGAAATATCGAGAAATTTGAACTTGCTAAGAAAGATAGCAGAGGAATTTAAACGGAGGACAGTGAAGATGGATTAATGATCTTGGAAGCGAAGATAGAGGAGCTGAAAAACTGTGATAAAGTTGCAAACAGCATCAAATTCTTCAGGAATGCTTCAAAAGAGGAAGAAGGCAAAGCAAAGAAGATAGAAGAAAATATCTATTCGCAGAGAAACAGGAAACCAGCAAGTGATGAGAAAAAGAAAGTTGGATATAGAACGAGAATATTTTACGGGGGAAAATATAGAGAAGAAAGAAGTGATGTTAGTCGAAGGAAAGAGTCTAAGGTTTCGACAGAGATGGATAGAAAAAGGTATAAGGAAGCCAACTTCACTTCAACTAATAAAAATGTTTTTATTGTTTTAGATATTCGGAAGAAAAAATAAACGATAGGGAAAAGACCGCAATCGAGAATTGGCAATTTACGACGTCGTTGCACGAAACTGTAAATCCACCCATTTAGGTGACTTTCGGCGACAATCATGAATGTTTGGCAGTACGTGTGCACGCAACTGTAAATCCACCCATTTGGGTGACTTTCGGTGAAAATCATAAACATTTGGCAGTAGGTGTGCATGGATGGTGTCAAATCCAAAAAAAGGATATGGCAAAGAGAAAAAACTTAAAAGGGATTTGACAAGGAAAAAAAGAAAGAAGAGAGGAAGCCGTCCCCCGAGGAAGAGTGGATCAGCCGAAAAAACGAAGATACATCAGGGAGAAGATCATTGGCGGAGGAGAGAGGTCGATTCAAAAGCTGATAGGCTAACGCACAGCGCAGAATCGGCCCAGGATCCATCCAGGGGAAATAAAAGGAGAGGAACGGAAAAGAAGAGGAAGAGAGACAATAGTGAGCATCCGATGACACTTGGACGGAAGGCAGATAGGACCAACCAAAGGACATGGCTCTTGACAAAAGACGGGGAATATGACCAAGGACCGAGAAACGTAAGAAGCACAAATTTTCTAAGTTATTGAATGTGATTTCTACTCGTAGCCCTAAGACGTTAGTGAAGGATAAACCCCGAGCCAGTCTGATAGCGAAAAGAGGTTCGCCTATCCGTGAACCATCGTCGCCCACAGTGAGAAGGAGAATGAGAGGTGGTTCGCAGACGTCCCGCCCGAGGCACGCTAGAAGCCGTCAACGTCTGCAGGCCGACAAGGGGTTCCGATGAAAGAAAAGGTCGTCCCGCCCGCCTGCCAAAAGCGAGGATAGATATAGACGTTTCCGAGCTGTGAAAGAGAACGGCGCTTATCAAGTTAATATCGACGGTCGATGGCCAGTGACGCCATACCCCACCCCAGGTACACAAAGATTGCTGTTGCACGCAATACCCGAGACGACGGGCTATTTGGCAGCTCGTGAGGAGTCCCGCCACGACAGCGCTGACCAAGTAATCGCCACCGTAGAAGATGCTCTCCGTAGTTTCTCCCCAAGGATACACCGCAGAAAAACCTACCCGTCCCCATACCGAACACGACGCTCGCCCATGGAGGCTGTAGGATTTGGAGATGGTTGTTCCCATTACCAGTATAGCCGGCAGTAGCGTTGGGCGCACACGCGATTGTCCGCGCTTGGACTTTGGAGCAGCTTCCTCTGGTATTATTAGTAACGGGTTAAGATTTGTATGCCATTGCTTTGTGTATCCGTTTGATAGAAAACTTACCTGTCTCGTCATAGTTCTAATCTATTGTTCCATTTCGTACAGTCTCCTCTTCACGGTTGACTTACCCTGAGTGGTTGCCGCTATCCGAGATAAAAAGATTACGAGTCGACCACATGTAACCAGTGGTGTAGTGAATTCTCAGGAGTCAGGCGCGATGTTCATGACAAATACAGACTGTCTGTGGTCTCTGATAAACTTCTGCACTTGTTTCTTAGCCCTAGAAAAGTTTTTCTGGACAACGCTTCACCGACGATGAAGAAATTATGCACGAGGTTGATATATTATTCCAATAGCAGGCTCCAGAATTTCATTAGTCTGGGATACTTAGACTTAACAAATGTTTGGAAGAGTGCAGCAATGTCGACGAAAAATAACCCCGGTATCACTTAAATAAGTTGCAATGGACATTTTGTCAAATACACATTTTTTGAAAGAATACTAGCCGTTGTAACCTTACACTCGGGACACGCATTGTATATAAAAGGTTGCTCTTTTTTAATGTGAGAATTTTCAGACTATGAAGTTTATGTGGTTATCCACATGATCACAAATATACAATACTAGAAGAGGTACCCGGCGTTGCCCGGGATAATTACACTTGCACAATCTTTTCCTTTCATTGTTAGTCATGAGATATTGATTGTTTGTTCATGCAGAGCGTTTGTGAATTGCGTGTTGATACCATTGTTGATACCTATTGTTGTACAAACTTTGCCTTGCATTGTTGGTCATGAGATATTTCTCATTAAAATGCCTTGCCATAACCATGAATATCGATTTTTTATCGATATTTATTATTTTTCCGAACTCTGAGGTAGACAGTGACCTTCCTCATGCTTTGAAGGTCATGTATGCGAAATTTTATCAAGATCGGAATAAAACTGTAGATTTGTATAAAAAACGTACAGACCCACAGACAGACCCACAAACATCCTTCTTTATATATATAGATAGATGACACCACGAAAAGCCCGATTGATGTACAATACAGAGATTGCACTAGCTGTAATCTGTAAGGTTTCAAAACCAACTTGTCACGTGGCATTGGAAACGATTTATGTGATTTACAGAAATAATTGGGATGTGGGATATTGAAAACGCAATTAATAATTTATTAAATTATAATTATTACAGTTGGTAGCAACAATGAAATTAGATTTAAGTTACAAATTTAACACTTTGTTAAATTGCAGCCCACAAGAAATTTTCTTCGTGACCTCTCACAGTTGCAGGACAATACCCCAGAATTATTTCACATATGTAGCACGAAATTATCTTTATCACTTAATAGATTCATATCTGTGAAAACACTTATTAACACCACACATGAGCTTAGCATTAAGGTGCCAACAGCAGAAACTTAGCAGAAACACCACAGCCTTCAATAATTCACTACTCACACATATACGGGGCAATTTGCATCACTTCACAATTATAAATTTGTTGGTGGCCAGACACTTTAAATTAGGCACCTTAAACTTGAATACACACTAAAATATATTACCGAAGCACTTTCGACGGTTAGCTGTACTTAATTATCAGTGAACGTGGCAAGCCCATTTAATTAATAAGTGCGGCTCATTCAGATACGTAAAATCCCCGTTAAATGAATAAATGAAGTGGCCCGCTGTCTTTTCATCATTTCAGGATGCGCTGGAGATTCTAGGTGAATTCCAGCCCGTGAACTACTCCGAAGTCATTAGCGAGTAAGCTGGTGATTCCGCAAGGGAAAATTCCATAGGCTTTCGTTGCTTCCAAGCATGTAGACGATTATCCTATTGTCTCACGACTATCAGCAAACTGTAAATGGATCCGAAAATGTACTAGCTGTCGCAATAATAAGAAATTGGCAGGAATAGGCTTAGGAACAGTGAACATTGTGTGTGCATTTACTGTCCTTTTCGTGCTTCTTTCATTTCTGCTGCTTAAACCTTTATCTTCTTCTTGACAGTTCGCTAGAATTTCCTTTCTCTCATTTTTGCTGTTGGCCCAGTTCCGGCCATCTTTCCTTCTAATCACTTCCTCTCTTTTTCTCTCTAACTTCCATTTCTCGCACATTCTATTTTCCCTTCTCGGGTGGAAGCTCGCTTGCTCTCTTCTTTTTCCCCGACAACGACGGGCGTTCTCATGTGACTTCACGGCCGTTCGCAAAGGATAGAAACATCTCATCTTGTATTGCTTGCGATGACACAACTGCTCTCTCAACACTTTACACAACATCGTAAGGCTCCCAGCTTGTTTGGCGAGTCGATTTCCTCGGTTTGCTAATGCATTGAACATTCTTTCCTGACGCTTGTGGCCTTTGTAATGGCACTCTTCCTCAGTTAACTGGCGAAACCAATGTAGGATATTCCATCTTTTTGGAGGATTGGTTCCATATATGTTAATTAATTTATTGAATTCTTAGCAATGAAACAAAACTTCAGAATGTTCCCTTCATGATGATAAGTAAAGATGATATAAGTTGTTTCATTGCTGAGATGTAGCCTTTCAAATTAGATTATCCTTTTATGAATCCCCTGTACTATGCTATTGTGGAAATTAAAAACGGCAGCATCTCTTATCTCCCTCCATTTTGTTTCATTTTGTTATTTACCTTGGAAGGAAGCACGCTATATGCGCCATCTTTCTGTTAGGTGGCCAAAAAGGGGGGGGGACCTCTAATCCACAGAGAGAACTGAAATATCCTGTACCTATTTCGGCTACAAAGTAGACATCTTCAGCGATGGATGTTTTATTCCACAGTTCTTGTTTAATTAATTTATGGCTGAGACAATATAAATCTTAGGGAGCTTTCTTGAAGGAACAAACGTCTGTTCTGGAGAACAGCAATGAACTTTTCAATGATAGCTTCACAATAGGGTCAGAAAGACATCTCATTTTACTATTTGAAAGGAAAATAATAAAATGATGTGAAATAATAAAAAAAAATAATTTCAATTTGAAAAAAATTAAATTTTTGAAAGTGTTTGTTGTGACATCACACTTATATAAAGTCACCTTCCCCTATCCCCATGCCATGCTGTGTCAGACTTTTCATACTCCCCCCCCCCCTGCTAAGAGCGTGATGTATTTTTTCAATGTCCCCCACTTGGGAAATCAATGAATCGTTCTGCAGAGCCTGTAAACTGTACAGAATCAATAACCATCTATGTATCGATGCCTGCACCTCTAAAACAATCTTTTGGAAAATTAATGACTTCAACTCTGCCTTGGAATTTGGAACTCTGAAATTCAACAACCTTTTGGTACAGAGACGCAGTTTTGCGATACCTCACCATAACAGAAAAATCTGACACCCACTTAAATAGAAAATTGTAATCTGAATTTAAAGAGAATCTGAGGAGAATCTATGTGGTGAAACATTAAACACATTGCAGAATTCAGGTGTATTGAAACGAATCCCTATATTCGAAGGTCTAAAGAAGTGTTATATAAAAGAGAACATGTTTCAAAAAGCATTGTAAGACCATTTCAACTTCATGTATGAAAAACTTGACTGTTGGAATTCTTACTGGTAGTACAATGTCGAATTCGATTTGTTCATTGAGGAGATCTCCCTTAAGCCCGTTTTTAAAAATATTGTTTACATCCGTAATGTTCTTGAAAAGGGCTGGAAAATGCGTTTCCGTTAAAGTGACTTCCAATCGTTCTATAGTTCCCAGACTTATTACAACAGCTATTAATAAGTTGAATTTCAGATTTATTAGAGAAGCTATATTCATGCTCCGATCGCCGGTACATAGACGATAATAGATTAATGATCTAATGAACATTTTTGATATTATTACGAGGGTTGGGGCAAAAGTCATGGCAACTATTTTTTTTCTTGAAGATACCAGTCCGGTTGGAAAATGTGACATATACAGACGAAAGGACAAGGTGTTAACTGCATGTGTGGACAATGAATAGCACTGAAATATCGTAACACACTTAATTTATTACGGTAGTATACAGGGCAATATGGTCTTCATGGTGCAAAAGAATGACATAACAGTACACATAAAGTTGACATGACAAATCTGGGCCTAAAGACCCTCAAAGTAGTTTCCTGCAACTGTCACCACACGCTGCTCATCACTGTCGTCCCGCTGCTGTCGTCCTGAACGTTGCTCATCACTGGTTGACACACGTCCTTACTGAAACTTTCCTACTCACCGTGCTACTGTATGTTATGGTAGGGCATTATTTCCAAGGGCTTCCACTAATTCACGGTGACAGTCCATTGCATTTCTCCCTCATAGAACGGCTATTTTGATGTAAGCGCGCTGCTCAACACGGGTTACTTCCATCTCGCACGACACTCACAAAGTGACTGATTTCACAGCCCTGGTTGCGCTACTACCAGCTATCTCAGAGCCATCTGTTGATCTGCATACCTGCCTGCAGAACTTCCACACGACACATATACGTTTGTAATCCGTTCACATATCTACAAGAAAAAAAATAGATGCTGTGACTTATGCCCCAACCCTCGTATTTTCCATCTAATTAACCATTAGAATTATTTTCATTTCGTTTCCCGTCAGTTCTCATCGTTTAATCCACTACATTGCTGAGCTATTAGTTATTAATGAAAGATAATGGACTTTATTAAACATTAAAACGATTTTTAGAATTTATTATATGTCAGTCTAATGAGTACCTTTCCTTTCATCGAAAGAAGAGTTAGAGAACTTGAGATTTACACAGGATGTTCTTTGTCCACCCCCAGCTTGGATGGGCTACATGAGGGACGCTCGGGAGAGTTTTTGCCTGCTCCAGACGTCCAGGTTCCAAGAGAGCCGCCATCGGGGCCATCATCTGAATTATTGACATTCCATGAGGGAATGATTTTCTCGTCTCCGCCGATTGTAATATTGAATTAATTCAAAACCGTATACGTTATCAATACGTAATGAAGAACTGCAATTTGGGATGTTCTCAAGTTAGAAATTTTTGATAGGAGAAGTGAAGAGTTGCCCGTTTGATCTGAAGACGAATAGACTTATTATTAATTAGCTCTTGAAATGTAAAGACGTTCATGCCAAATCCATATGTTCCTGCATAGTGTTCTGATGATAGAGAGAAGAATGTCCTCTCTGCATATTGCTGGTCTCTGAAGCCGCCAGAAGTTCCGAGTACCTGATTAGGTGCATTTGTCTGTTCCATAAATATGGAGAAGTGCCGATCGCAAACAATGCCAGGCGCTGCCAACAAACGCCATTCAGAGGACCGTGCCTAGATCGATGCCTGAGAGCCAGACGAGATTCACTGCTGCCTCCTTAGCCCTTTCTGCACCACTGCCACATCGTGGGCTGCACCATCACCTTAAATGAAGGTCTAAGGGAAATCTCATGATATTCCTTTTAATTCTCATGGCCATCAATCATTTTTACAAATCATTAAACCGTGACACACTGAAACATATTTTGTCGGCTAGATCAGGAGTGATTAGCCTTTGTTTCCCTTAAAGGCTTATTATTCTGACGCACTACCTTCATTTGTGCACGAAGATGAGTACGATTATAATTACAACCTGTAGTTTTTTGTCACATGTTGCTCGTTACACACATTAGGAGCTTCTTTATATGTGTGTGCATGTTAAATTTGTTTCTAATTATCTTAATGGTAAAGTTAAAGCAATAAGATTGTTTAATGGGGAATAAGCTTATTTTCTTTGAGGGAATTTAAAGGGGCTAATTATTGGGAGCTATTGCTCACCTAGCTGACTAGCTTACTACCTTTGTGTAGAGCGTCGGGCTAATTGGAGTTCCTGAACCCCACTCTAGTTAGATACTCATTTTCTTAAGTAGCTTTTATTATTGAGTCGTGATTATATATTATTCCAATGAAGATGTAAATTCACATATTTCGTGCAAATTTAACAGAATTGTTTTTCTATTTCTTATGAAATATAGACGCTACATATTCCCAATTGAGGCATGGGCCCTACAGTACTTAGAAATGCAGAGTTCGTGGTAATCATGTAATGCAATGAGCTATCTTAACAGGTTTTTCTCCTCTGTAGGTGAATTTTAAGGTAACGTAACATATGTGTCTTTGTACATGTTGATAAATCACAATCACAACTGATCTGATATTCTGCTTGTTATGTTTAGTAGATCTCCTTCTCACACCCAATTGCTCATGCTGTCTGGGTAAACCATATGCTGCCATATCAGAAACGCAAAACGAATGCCTCACCTCGAATATCCCTCTTGATGTTAAATACTGGGTTTTTTCACCTTTTGTAATTCTTGTTCGTAGAATATACCAGCGATATCATCACCATCATAATCTTTAATTTTATACTCGATGGGTTTTCTATGAATGATTTTTGAAACCTCAGTTCACTTTAGTAGATAACTTTTGTTGAATGCGTTTTTCACTTTCGATATATGTACTTAATCTCCGATTTGTACCCTTCGGGTTGTCAGATGGGCAGCTGTATAATACCCATTCAGTTTCAACCACAGAGTAGATGCATTTTGATCGTTAACATCTGATGCGGCCATACCCACTAATCTATGAACCCTGTTGTTGCAGCTTAACACGAGATCCAGTAAGACATCGATGTACCTGTGTTTGTTAGTAAATGTATAAAACTTTAACATGCTCGTTTTTAACGTTCAATTAAATCTTTTTACCATTCCAAATCTGATTCTGTAGCAAAGAAATGAATATTGCGTTCATTAAAATATTCTTGAACATATTTTAATAAAAACTCCTTCCCTTTATGACTGTTCAATTTTAGAAGAATGCAACCATCTGTGAATATTTTTGAAAGGTATTCTGAAGCTCGAGACCAGTCTTCGTTTTTAGAGGGATGATCCATGCATATCGAGAGAAAACATCATAGCAGGTGCAGAATTTTATGTACATCGTTCTGCTTTGAAGACTGGTCAGGTCAACCATGTCCACTTGAAATTGCTCAAATGGAGAAAATATACTCATGCGATTACGAGGCTAATAATGTTGAATTGGCTTATGTAATATATTAGCCCTCTCACCAAGTAACCATTCACGTGTCTGTTTTCAGTGACTGGTCTCTTCAGTCTAATCAGTAGTCGGGGAAACCGATAATAATGAATTGCTACATTTGAAAACAGACAGATACATATAAAATACAGTTGAAAAAAGGTAGGCGTCCCAAGCCCAGAAAATTTTGCTATGACAGAGCAGCTTTTGGACAGACTGTAGTAAGTCCTGAAAAACCACTTCTGTAATTTCAGCACTCAAAGTAGGTTATAAGAAGAAGAAGCTTAGAACATGATACTGTAACATAAATATGGTGTTTCCAAGCACAATATAACTGAAGAAGGATTTTGCTTGGTAGAAATCACAGACAGATTAGTCCTCTCATTCTATTCAATTTGGTTAGTAACAGGTCAACATGTAGGTCCCACGACGGATCGCGCATAATGGTCATACCAAGGTAAGTATTAGACGAGACCACTGAAAACGTATAGTTATTAAAAAACAATGAGAGAGCATTAGGAATGCCTAGCCTGTCATGCTGATAAAACGCCATCGCCTTCGTTTTGTCTATATTAACCCATAAATAAATACTATTTGCCTAAATATTTAATTCGGCAAGGGCAGCAATAAGTGATGATATTAAACCCGATAAGTTTACATTGTTTGCGTAGAGTATTATCTTTAAGGAAGAATGAGGTTGAATTTGGTGAAATGTGTTGTTTATGAATAACAAAAAAATAGGGGCGAAAGAATCCTTCCTTGAGGAATACCAACACTACGTGCAAATGTGGAAGATGTTAAGTCACAATTTTAAAAAGTACATACGTTCCGTCAAAAAGGATTTTAGCCATAACAAGGTGGACCGTATTTTTTGTATTGACGTGCCAGTTTAGAAAGAAGTCTTTCAACAGAAACAAAGTCGAAAGTCTTGGAAAAATCAATTTATACCGCAGCTGCGTAGTTTATGAAGTCATATTGATTGCTGCAAATTCAAGGAGTTTGTAGCAAGCTGTAACCTTACTTCTATCCGGTACGAAACCGTGTTGACAAGTAGCGATTAAGCCGTTGGAGAATATATAATGAGAAATCCGGATGTAAAAAAGCCTGTCAAAAGTTTTGCAAAAAAAGGCAAAGATGTTATAGGGTGATTGTTGCTAAATGAGAGTGGATCATCTTTCTGGAATATGGCGTAACCCTAGCTTGTTTCAGCCCCGTGGAAAAACCATGGGAAGATATTGAACATTTAAAAATATGGGCTATAGGGTGAACTATTAACCGACAAATTTTAAAGGGAAAACCAAAAGGGTATAGCATCATAGCAGGTATCAATTTACGCATGATCAAGTCTACCTCATTAAACGTTGTAGGTGCTACAAAAAACCGAAGATATTATTAAAAAATTGAACGGAATCCTCATCAGTGACTGTATCCAGGGAATTGTCTGATGGAACAGGCACAAGAGACTAAAGAAATTGAGTTAAGTTATCACTATTAACATGTCTAAAATATCGAAAGGGAGATGGAAAGGCTCCTTATATGCTGCTAAATCCTTCAGAACTTTCCACTTATTTTTATTTCATCTTATCCTAGCAGAAAGCTCATCGAAATAATCCTAACTGGCCACTGTGACCTTGGAATAATATAAAATTAATGATAGTCGAAATTGGTTCCAAGGAACCTGGTTTAGTGGAACCATTATGGTTCATTGGAACTTTCAATGCTAAAATATGGCATGTAATATATCAAAAGCTGAATTTATTGGAAAAATTGTTAAAAGCTGAATATTAGTTCGTATAGGCTGATGACAGGACTTCAAATAAAGTTTTTGTGTTTAATGTCGTGTAAAAAGGAAGGGGTAATCCAAGATTTCCTTGGTTAGTTGCGTTGTTTAAACACATTATAAGCGTTATGGTAAGGAAGGTAGTGATCGAAACCCAGTTTAACTTGGTGTGAAAACGCTTCAAACATCTCATTAACTGTCTTATGCCACACCATTTTTTGAAAGAAAAATTGATTTCTGTGATAATTTGGGGAAACTTTTTTCTGTAAATTAATAAATGATCCTTTTGGACAAAAACTGAGATGTTTGTTGGTTTATAGCAATTATTTCATTTTCATATTATATATTTCAATTATTTTGAAAAATTGATAGAAATTGTCTAATAATGTCACAGAAATGAAATACGCAGTTTCAAAATTTTGTCAGAATTTATACATGAACGTTCACAAAAAAAGAAAACAGTCACATTTTAATTGATTTTATTCATGACAAAACAGTGAAGAAATTTTTAAATTATGTTCGTAAGTTATTTTTCTATGAATTTTCATTTGAATTTATGTCAAATTGTAATTTGAGCTCGCTAAGGTAAACAGGTCATTTGATAGCATCAAACAGCTATCGCGTGTGTTACCCACTTGACTAGCTCCCTTTATTACTAGCAATGGCACGAAGTTCAATTTTCCTTTGTTCTCTCTAGTGAGGTTCGTAACGTAATGCAATGGCGCAGCCAAAAGTAACGTAGCGACAGGTGGGGGATGATTGCAAGGGCTCAGTTTTTTTTTTTTGAAATACTATAATATTTTCTAATTCCATTTAAAAATAATTAGGACATCAAAAGCAGGAGTATCTTCTACTGTGTTTTGAATTGTTTTTTTCTCGTTCTGGACTGCGATATTGTGTAATGGAGGTGTCAGTGCGCGCAAAATATGAAAATTTTCTCCTTTTATGCTCCAGTGCTCTGAGTAAGTCTAAATGTCAATTTTATTACACTCTGATAAATATTTCTGCCTTTTGCTAGAAAGTAAATGTAGGGGTTGAAATATACAAGCAGTTTGAGATATATAGCTGCATAAGATAATTATTTATAAGATCAGATATACATTGCTGTTTTTTTGAGTTGCAATGCTCTTCATTATGAGAGCAGCATGTTATAAATATTATTTTATTAAACTTCTAATGTTTGCATGTGCCTAATATTAAACAGATAACTTAAAGGAAGATTTCTATATTATATATTAAAAAATTGGCGATAAGTGTCAAAAGTTTAACGTTATAAGAGTTTTAAATTTCGAGCTGTGTGCATCCAGTGGCCAATTCTGATACAGAAGCCAGGTATGGAAGTTCCCGGTTCAAGGAAGTTAAAGCTTTGGGTGTTAGATAATAAACGTGGCAAATTAGTAAAGGATAGGAAAGACTCAAGAGCTGCCATTCTAGAATAGACCCATCTGTTTCTTGTCAACCTACCGTTCTGGCCCTCATGACCTCTCTCACTCGATTGTCGAGGTCATTGTTCGTTATTACTTGCGTTTCTTGTGAAAAAATGTTTAGTCATCGCATTTTGGATGTTCCGACGTTCCTTTTTGTGATTGCATCCGTTTATTATTCACTTTTATTGATCATTTAACATTACCCTTACCTTTTTTCTTCTAAATTTTTTATATTTTTCTTGACAGTTTCATCAACTTTTGTGTTTTTATTTACACATTCTAATTTTGTGAATGTTGTTTTTCAATTTGACAAATTTTCGGTTTCATGATTACTTTCAACTGCTGATGATTTGGTTTACGAAATATGACAATGGTGAAATTTTTGTTTCATCAATCCCTATGGTGGACGTATTTCACCCACTCAAATTCATCAGCAAGTCGAAAAAATGTTTAGCTGAATATACCACTCTATGAATTTTGAAGGTTATTTTCATTTTAATAAGACAACTTTTTGCTCGAGTTCGAAAATAGAAAAGTTTAGTTTTTGGTTTCACAAAATTACTGTCAGTTCATTTTTCACTTTCACGATATGTTTCTTGGTTCATTTTTCGATTTAATGGTTACATTCTCGGTTAACCAAACTTACCTGAATAACAAAATATTGTTGACAGGATTTTGATTCACCTTTACTACTGAATCAAAAAAAAATTGTTTCACTTAAATTTAAGAAAACATTAATTTTCATTTTTTCATGATTGTAATTAATTTTCTCAATTTTTTCTTAAACGTTTTTCTTTAAATTTTTTTTTTTGCGTTTCATGTTTGTGTTCATTTCAAGTAAAAATAGTCATGACACCTAAGTTATTTTCATAATTTTACGTATTTTATACGAGGGCTTGACTTCTGTTAGTTAGTTACCTATTACTTTGAATTTTTTTAAACGTTATATTTTAATTTACAGAGATATAATTAATAATGTTATTAATAATAATTTACCAAAATAATGGGATATAGTTTGATATGTTAATTACATTGGTAATTTTTTAAAACTTTTTTATGATAATCATTGTTAAAAAAAACTTAATACATAAATATTTATACAAGGAATACTTAATCACTGGGTTGAAAATGCAAAGATTTTTTAATTTTTTTACAACAGATTAATAAATTTAAGGGATAATTTTTACTTACCAACATTTAAAAAAAATAAAATCGTTGAATTGTTTGAATTTTAAACCCACTCTTAATTTTTACCACCTGTATATTTTTACTCTTTTGAGTTTTATTTACTTTAAAAAAGTAGTTACGTTTGTTTAAACGGTTTTTGGTTGAATTTTGATAATAATTGCAATTTAATTCTTTATTACTGATAGCTGTTTTTGAGTGAGCAATGGTATATACTCACTCAGGTTCTGTATAACCATAAGGGTAGCTTATGGCTAAATCATTATCATTAGCAAAACGTTTTTCGTTTGTCGTCTGATAAATTTTTACTGTGGGTTTGTTATGTAGCGTTGCATTTACTTTATCACGCATGAAATTTAGGGGAATGGGAATGGTAAGTTTTGGTTTCTCACTCTCCCCCTTACGTTTGAAGAGATCTTCGATGACATTAGATTGTAAAATTTCCGTCGAACTACGAGTTAACGTAAACTCTTTGCATTTCACCTCTCTCGCACCGTTGGAGAGAAACAGGCAGTAATTTTTTGCCCCAGCCACCACTAGTTTTTCTATGAGTACATCGGGGCTGTACTTATCGATGATTTCCTTGGTCAACTGTCTGAGGTTATGGCCTCTGGGTAGCAAATCCCGATCTCTCGACTCCAAGAATATGAGCGAGTCTGTATCAACTTAAGACTGCGACCGAGTGGTTTCATCGCTTCGTATAAGGGGAGTCGGGCATATGTCGTTACAAACGAGGCGATCACAGGGTTTCCCTTCTCGTGAGTCCTTGGATGTGTGGTCTTGTACGACATCAGGAGAAGCTCGTCGAAGTTGAAGTTTCGTCTTGTTGAAGATTTGTCGAGATGCGTCCGATAGTATTCGTTGTAGTTATTGACGAAGTTGGTGGGCATTTTATTATCAACGCGCATCCCAAGATATCTCTAAAGGTTATTAAGAGATAATTTACATATGGATCTTAAACCGGGATTTTTTTTCGATACGAGAGGGATCGAGCACGATACCCTCTCACTCCCACACAGCCTGGATAAATGCTGCCCGCTCACTCTCGGTCCGTGCGTATCCAGGCCATCCTGAGGCCTGGATCTTACCCCCGATGAACGTGTTCGCGTATTTTGAAAAAAAATGTTTCCCCGGTTTTGCGGTCACACATGAAACTTTGGGGGTAGTGCCAGACCTCGTACACCTTTTTGATTTGGTACCCCTCTTCAAGGGCTAGGTAAAATTCTGGCATGCACCAAACAGCCGTGAATGAGCGCTCGTCTGTGTGATGGCAAGTAGCGCTCGACTGTTCAGTGGCACCCGTCCGAGAGAGCGGGAAAAACAACCGGCCGTCACAGCAATATATGTGCACCGGTATGAAGAGATCTGTAGGTGATACTACCATTGCCCTAATCAGCCCAAAGTACGCACCCAGAGAGAGGTAGAAATCCCCAGTGATGAATCCGGTGTGATACTGCAGATACTGACTGTACCTAATTACCCACTGTTAAACACAGGTGAAATTTAGGTAGGACAACCTCTCTGTATCCGTTGCCTTGCAGAGCCCAGCCGAGAAATTCTCAGTTCTCCCTCCATAAAATGCATCACGTGGCGCGATGTGGGGGTTTTGTTCGATCTGTAAATCTTTACAGAATCAAGCTAAAATTTCATCGCGTTTCATGCTGTCGTCGAATTCACATTGCCAGATAACGTTGAGGGAATGATCTGGCAGCTCAAGCTTCAAATAATCCAGAGGGTCTAATGCATTTGTCTGAGTGCATTTTGTGCAAGAGTGGTAGTAACACTCGAGAAATTTATACACGATCTTTCAATCGGGTGCCCAGCTGTCTATGATATACGGTCCGAATTGTTTTTCCACCCCATTCAGAGCTGAGTTTATTCTGGTGTCGGGGGTCTTCGTCTGCTCCCAGGCGAGCTATTCCAATGCTTTGCAACTCTGTCGGTTGCGGATTATGTGGCCCCCAGATAGAGTGGTGACCATCTTGTATGGGTTGAGGTATTTTTCACGTAAAATTTTGTTCAAGATACCAGCGATGGTAATGATGGATTGAAATGGGTCTTACCCCATGAACGAGCATATGATGCTGGCAAACTTTAGGCAACCCTCGCGAAGCAGCACCGTGTCAGAGATGCAGTACGCTCGCAATTCCTCCAGCTTTTCGTCGGTGTACAAGCGCTTGAACTCGTCGAAAACACTTTCTTTCATTTCAGAAGGGGCAAATAAGTGTATGTCGGATAGCTCATCTACGTAATGGAGTGTTTGGTTCAACACAGTGAAGGGAAAGAAACCTTTCTTCATCTCGCTTATACCAAATGCTCCGGGGAATGCTCTCAAAGGCAACGTGATGAAGGAGAGAGAATCCAGGTAACGGATTCCCATCTCCTTCACGTCGATCTAGAGCATTTTCATGTCCCGATAGATAATATTGGGCTTGATGTTGTGCTGCTCAAAGAGGAATTTTGCCACGTAAACTCCGTCAAAAGCTGCCTGATTATGAGCAATCACAATACTATTATTATAATTGAGTTGAGGGTCTTTTGTGCAGCATTGTTTCTTGGGGTGAGTAAACAAAAGGTTTAGAAACTTGGTCATGCAGCCAATGCCTTCAAAAACATGTTCTCCATATTTCTCTGATTTGTCTGGTTAGCTCATTGCCACCAAGATCAGATTAAGCTCGCCGGTCTCCCCATTTGTCTGTGTCTCTATGTCGTAGACCACAAGTTTCCGGCAGTTTTGAGCATCCGATGGGTGTTTCTTATAGTCAGGGTTCTCTCTTCCTGTAAGAACGTAACACAGCACCACCTCGTGGCGCCTCCTACGAACGCAGTAGAGGCTGTTTGCACACATAACCTTTGGCCAACTCATAGATTTTATGACATTTTACACACGGATGTGTGGAATCGCAGGTTTTGATGGAACGACTCAAATCGAAGTGAGTCTCGTAGCAAGATTTCTCTTTGAAGAACGGTTGTATTTCTTACAACGCATGTAGGAAAATTTTGTCCTATGTGCATGTTGACCCGCACACAAGGAGCATCTTCCCCCACACATATGAGTTTTCTTTTGTGAGTTGCAGTGAAACACAGCCCCACAGCGGTCACAGAACCCACTTTTATTGTAAAAACCTTTGAGGTTTGTAATCACGTCATAGTGATTATTGGTGAGAAGCAGATGCAGGGTACAAAGGGATTTTGGGACGAGGAACTGTGATGGGTAAAATATGTCGTTCACAGAAGCACAGCTTTGCCCGACGATTTCATAGTTTTTAGCAAGGTGGGTTTGAAATCTTTCTAAACTTTCATATGACCCTGCATTAGCTGGGTAGACGGCAGCTTCGGCAAACAATTGCTCGGCCTCTTGACCCTGTTGTGAGCTCTCACTCTTTCGTAGTAAGTTGTATTTTGCTGTGCGACCCTTAATCTGATCGACATCACCTGACATTTGGGCAGTAACCATATCAACATGAGCTATGGCCACGACCAATGCTCTAGGAAGACATAGGGCATTAGAGATTTTGGGTTTGAACCATTACCTTTTTCATCGCAATGTGCTCTTCGGCAAGTATGGCTTTTCGGCGAAACTGACCACCTTGGGCAGGAACGGGCTTTTGGAGGAGCATGACCTCGCTGTGTGACTGCTTCTAAGGCAGCTTGTGCATCCATCACCATCTTACCGCTAAATTCGCTAATTTTGCCGAAGTGTAAATTAGCAGGATTTAGCATAGATGGAGCTGTCATGCATAAACGCGCATGGTCGTAATAGTCTTGCTGTGCTTTTAAAAAAACGTCAAACACTCGATCGAAAATCGATTCGAGTGTTTGCAAAACAACAGGCAATGGTACCCGGTTCAAATTCCGGAATGTCAACTCATAAGTCGTCATTTGGACCTTATATTTCCAACCTTATATTTGCCTCACGCACATAGTCAACCTTATATTTGCCTCACGCACAACAAACTTAGGTCCGATGGTGGATAATTTGAAGTAGAGCTGGAGCTGGAAGGGTCAGTGACTGGATCAGGGGTGGGTGAGATTGGTGCTTGGGTGGAGGTGGAAGGTAAGGAGGAGTCGACGGGGATATGGGATAAGGGACAGGGTAATGGTGACGAAGGGTGAGGGGTGCAGAGTGAGCCGGACGTTTTGAGGGATGGGGTAGGTGCGTTGGTGGAGGTCGAAGGGTTGGGTGAAGTTGGTGGAGGAGTAAGGGATTTGGCCCCCTGCACACCCCATCCACGCTGTTGCTTCAGCGAAAGCCGCGAGCATTCAACTCGATGGATTTTCGACTGAGGCGAAGCGGGTCGATGGATGGCTGGCTTTTTTCGGGAGGGTTGAGGTGAGGAAATCGGGTGAGGAGCAGGTGTGGGTGCATGGACAGGTGGTGGGTGGGGTGTCGGGTGGTCCGTAATGCCTGTGTCTCCATTTGCCCGGCCTGCCAAGGACGCTGGTCGTTTGAACGGCTTGGAACTGTGGGAAATTGTGGTTGCAGCTGATGGTGCTGTGGGTGTGGTCACTCGGCATGGGGTGGTGATACGGGTAAATCCCACAAACAAAGGTTAATTGGGGAGTTTTGTGACGGAATTGCCATGCAAGGTCTAGGGGCTGACTTTGTGTTAGGGGTGGTACACAGGTAAATCAAGTGGCTGTGACTGAGTCAGCAGAGGGTGTTCAAATTCATCAGTGACATCTAATACATCTTGGGTTTGTACATTTGCCATTGAGTAATCCATCCTCAGATAAGAGAGAGTGTAAAAAATGCAAAATAGTGCGACTGAAATTTTTAACCCACACAAAGAAATCGTAGTGTAATTACCTGACAGTGTTTACCAATGTTCACTCAAGCTTATTGATCAGTAATTTAAGTAAAAAAAATTTCAGATTGAATAAACAAGCAAAAAACTTTTCAAAGTAAAAAGGGAGTATTTTGAAAAATTAACCAAAAGAGTAAAAAAAATAAGTTGAACAACCCAAACCTTTATATTTTCAAAAAATTACCAAACAACACAATTTTTTTTTTTAAAGTTAGTAAGTAAAATCGCCCCACACAAATTTTTAAAAGCTGTAACATTATTTTAAACACAGTCAAGCAAATTTCAAAAAATTGGTAAAAATTCAGTAAAAAGTTTTTGCCAGAGTTAAATTAAAAAAACAAATCATTGATTTTTTTTTTAAATAATTCAACCAACCCCAAATGTTAAACAAATAGCCCAAAACTGAATTAAAAAAAATAAAAGATACTAATTAAAATTAAAATTAAAATTTATTCAAAAACAATTTGAGTTGTTGACAAATACTGTATTTTTTATACAAAAATTAAAAATCACAAAAATTCATTTTTTATATAATTGTTTTACTTTATACCGTTCAATTTACGGTTTTCAGAAATTTGCCACTATGGCATAAAAACAATTTTACCACCCCTGTTATCCCATGAACTTCAGGTAGAGTGAGTGAAAGCGAGTGCTTGAAATGGCTGCCTCTGTTTTTATAAAAGAATACTTTGATGGCCCCCCTTATGTAAAATACATTTTTACAACTAGTTTCGTAAAAGGTGTCACGGTAAATTCTTTGACATGTATTGTACAAATGTCGGTTTTTAACACATTCACAGTGTCCACCTCACAAATACAGGGAATTCTTAGGAAAAAGTTCAAGACGGGGCGATAATCATTATAAGTCAGACAAGTTGTGCGAGTTTTTTTCTTTTGACAGGAGATAGAAAGGTAACTGAGTTTTCTGTTTGATACTGGAGGACTGAAATACTCAGTTTGGTGGATCTCCGATGTGATGTGATTTCAACAAACTAAAATTGAAAAGAAGAAGAAAGAGTATAAAAAGTAAAAAGAAGCAGAAGTACAAGAAGAGATTACACTTAAAGTATTGGGTTTGAGCAGCTGATACAAAACACAGTAGTTTTTATTTACCGAATACAATCGATGTGTTGAGTGTTTCCAAGTAATTTTAAAGCAACCAAAGTAACCTGGTATTTGGTTTAAAAAAAGTAAGGAAAATGCAATCTCATTAGAGCCGTGAATTTATAACCAAGATCGTCTACAAGATCACAAAGTTATGTTTTTACACGAAAATCACGAGGAACGACAGTGAGTGGCCCAAGAATCACACAGACATTCTGTACAGGTTTGGTGAGACAAGCTTTCACAAACACGGTGGCTGAATCAGGTACTTTACCTGACGTTAAGGCTTCTTTAATCTGCTGTGAAACACACTCGAATTCATCCATCTCGTGTAAACCTGACAATGCATGTTTTGTAAACCGATGACGACCTAGCCCTATCACGGTCTTTTGAAATTGGAAAGAAAAGCGAAAGGAAAGTAAGCAGGACTAGGCTCAATGTACCCAACGAAACTGACATTAACACCTTTATCGAAAGTGAGTGCCTTTTCGTAAAATTTCACTTGTACGTATGCAAAGACGTTTGAATCTTTTAAATCATTTAAAAAACAGTATCCAGTTACGCTGTGCTTCAGCTCTACAACTGGTAATGTCCCGAAAAAGACAACCTCTAATAAAGATGATGTCATTAGACAGGTCTAGGATGCTTTGACAAAAAGGACTGAAGCGGGTGACAAAACCGTTAAAAAGGTACACAAGAGTAGTGTACGTGAAATGTATGCGGCCGAATGAACTGTGGTAGTACTAGAGAGAGAGAGAGAGAGAGCAGGTAAGGTAAGGTAGCGGGAAAAACAGTTGTAATGGTACAGCAATAAAAGGTTAAAACAACAGTGATTAAAAGGTATTCGTCATGTGAGTGAGAGAGAGAGAGAGACCAGGTAAGGTAAGGTAGCGGGAACAAACAGTTGTAATGGTACAGTAGTAAGAGGTTAAAACAACAGTAGTTAAAAGGTATTAGTCATGTGAGGAAGAGAGAGAGAGAAAGAGGGTAAGGTAGCAGGAAACTACAGTTGTAACGGTACAGTAATGAGGGTAAATAGCAGTGGTTAAAAGGTATTAGTCATGTGAGGAAGAGAGAAAGAGTGAGAGAGAGAGAGAGCAAGATAGAGAGAGAGAGTGTGCAGGTAAGGTAGAGGGAATAGTAACGTGATGTAGAGAGAGAGAGAGAGAGAGAAAGAGTGACTTACAAATCAAAGTATTAAAATAAAGGTATAATTACCTGGTTCAGCTGACCTCCGCGATCTGTCTGATCGGACCACACTTTATTTTCTGGATCCTGGAAATCGTCAATTGAATCTTCAGCTGACTGACTAGGTACAGAAAAAAGGTTCTCGAAATTGGATTGATGTGATGTCACACCTGACGGAGTTTGAATGTGTTCAGACAAGTTGTTATGATCTTCAACGTTTATGACAGACGATGTTCAACGTTGTCGTTTTGGCGAGGAAGGTCCACGAGCAATGACACTGCAGTCAACGTCGATGTCGTTGTGTTGTTCATAGCGCTAAAACAAAGAAAGACAACCGTGAGCACCAATAGAGCAAACAAGTGTGAAAAACATTGTCAGAAAGTACGTTCATCAAACATCAAAACATACCACTGCTGCGTGAATGAAACTGTCAGTACACACACGACTCGTTTGATTACGTGATTTCAGTTGGGTGTTCTGGGTGATTTCACCGTCGTATTCACGACTCGCCTGCAAAAGAAAAATCACAGAAATTTGAGCAAAAAAAAAAAGTCAAGACATATTGAAAGTACGGAAGTTTTGTAAAAGTGAGACATACATCAAGTGCAGTGAGTGATCTCCTATGATAAAATCCCAGTTCAAAACTCGCGTTATCAGAATTTTGCGAGTTTGGTAGAGAAACAAAATAACTATGTTATTTGCCACTATGCAGAAGAAAAAAAAACAAAAAAGACGAGAGGGTTAGTAACTTTATGTTGGAAAAGGAAAAAACAGTAAGTTAGAATGGAGATAAAAAAGTTACCAAATGAAAATAGTAAAGCATGCAAAATACAGCACAGTGTACAGCGCGAAAACAGTAACTTTTAAAGGGGGGGAAAAGGAAATGCAGCATGTAAGCAGGAACGAGGAAAAAAAGACAGCAAATGAAAATAGTAAAAACAAAATGCGCAAACCTAGTGTACAATGAGAAAAAAAATTCAATAAGACTCACTCTTCACAAGCAAACATTGATGATGCTCCTGCTGCTGCTGCTGCTGCTGATGATGATGATGATGATGATGATGATGATGATGTCGGGAGAACGAGTACGATAAAAACAATACCTGTCTTTAACCTATAAGAAAGCTGGAGAAAATTAGTAAATAAGTAAAATATTTAAATAAAAAATCAGTAAATATGCAATAAACAATATTTATTAGAGAAATGGATGAGACACAAAAACCCTGGAATACAATAAATAATAGTTAATAAATAAAAATGAAAAATAAAATAATAATTAACAATTAACAAAGTAATTAATAAATAATAAAACTAGAAATATAAAATCAAGCAAAAAGCTGACGTTTCGGATAGAGACTATCCTTTATCAAAGCAAAAAGGATAATTCTCTAAAGGCAATTAGAATATTAGAGAATTATTCTGAAGTTATGAAAAAAGTACTAAAGGACGCCTTTATATATAGTTGGCATAGGGAACAGTAAGACGGTATTGGGGCTGAAAAAGCAGAAGAGGAATTTAAAGACGTGTTGGGATAGGCCAGGAAGGAGGACAAACAGGAGGAGATAAGAGGGCAACGAAATATAATGCAATAGGATAACACATACAAAATTAAAATTATAAAAAAGTTCAGGAATGATAGGGTGTCTAGCAAAACGGTTTCTTAAAATTCCCTGGGGAAAAAAAAATTATCCCTGAAAAAATCCCTGACCGTTCCCGGTTAAACAATTTGTTTGACAAAGACCGGTCGCTAGTCACCCTGTAAAATAATATCGCATAATAAAAGATCACTAAAATAAAAGAGTCTAGAGAGTCTATGAAAAAGAAAAAAAAGAAAAAAAAAAAGAAGAAAAAAGGCCCAGAGAGCCTGCAACAATTTAGAGAATAGCTGAAGTTGAGGAGGAATATGGGAGAGGTAATGAAGGAATGGTGCCTTTGCTAAGGTTAATGCCATTAGGGGTGAGGGAATTAAATTTACAAATAAGAAAAGACTCGAATTGCTTTCTTTCTTTTTTGTTATGGAAGTTACTACGAAGAATATAAAGGCTGATGGCCTGTAAAGAGTGACCAGGGGAATTAAAGTGTTTAGCGACAGGGGTGTCAGCATTGCTAAGAATATCGAACTTAAGCCCAGCAGATCTGGAGCGTATGATATTGCCTGTCTCTCCAATGACTGTTCCTGGCATACTTTGCAATGTAACAAGTAAATTAAGTTGTGAGAAGTGCAGGTCAGGTTCTGGTTAATCTTGAAAGTAAAGGAGGAAGCACTGCTGGAAATGGAGGTAGCAGGGTTAAGAATTAGTTATTTTATTTAATAACTATTAAATATACAATACGAATATTCGTAAACACAGATGAACAGATGTTTTCAAGAACAGTGGTAAAAAATTACTCAATCCCAACCGCTGATGTAGATGTTTGTATGTGAGGTTGTTTGTGTGTTGAGCAGGAAAACAAGAACAAGATGAAAATAATTAGTGAAAACGAATATGAGATGATATAAAAAGCTTCACAAAACGAAACATGTGATACCATTTTGCATACATTACATGAGTTTTGACCAATCAGCAGTTTAAAATTTGATAAGGAGTTATTTATAGGAGCTAACCTAAATTTACTGTTAGGCCAGAGGTCGCTGAACTACCAAAGCTTATACCAAAATTGCCTTTAGCAGCAGTACCAAAACCGGTATGTGACGTCAAAAATTACAACATATTATTGTCACAAATTAAGACAAGCCGTATTTGATCAATAGTAAATAAAGTAAAATCACTAAATTTTAGAAAATACAGAAAATGTAAGACAAAACACGCATTACAAGGTCTGTTGCACGGCATAATAAACGCAAAAATTTATTGAGGAAGGAATGGTTAGTCTGTACAAAAAAAACACCACCATCAGTACACGCATTATACAGGGTAATTACAAAAGAACTTCACACTTTTAAAAGTTTATTACATCAAAGCTATTCAGAATATAGACACACCACATACGGATTCTTAAAGAAAAACTCTTGAAGTTTATTGTGACACAGTTAAAGATGTTCAATATGCCCTCCTGTTGTCGAATTCGTCCCAAACCCGCATTAGCATGTCTCCATCTATCCCACGTATCGCTACCGTAATGAGTTCTTTCAGCTTGTCTTGGTCACAGGGAAGGGGTAGGGTGAAGACCTTCTCCTTTACACATCCCCATAAATAATCACAGCAGTGGATTGGTCGAGCAAACAATAACCTGGAACTTTCAAAGTGGCCACCGCGGAGCCCCGACCTCACACCGTGTTTGCTCGACCAATCCACCGCTGTGATTTTTTTATGGGGGTGTGTAAAAAACAAGGTCTTCACCCTACCCCTTCCCCGTGACCTAGACGAGCTGAAAGAACTCATTACGGTAGCGATAAGTGGAATTGATGGAGACATGTTAATGCGGGTTTGGGACGAAATCGACTCCTGAATTGATGTTGCCGAGTCACGACAGGGGGGCATATTGAACATCTTTAACTGTTTCACAATAAACTTCAAGAGTTTTTCTTTTAGAATCCGTATGCGGTGTATCTATATTCTGAATAGCTTTGATGTAATAAATTTTTAAAAGCGTGAAATTCTTTTGTAATCACTCTGTATGTACACATATAAAAGTAAAAACGACACATTCAAAAACAGGCTGTCAGATATGGTAATATGCGAATAATTAAACCCTCACGTATCATTAATTCACTTAAAAGAAACGCGTATGAAAAAAAACATTACACTTTCAATTGTAAATCACCAAAATGTGATTCGTGCAAATTTACTTTATTTTTTTTTTAAATATTAATATACCGTGATTGGGTTAACTACAACGGTCCCTTGGTCTTAGAATTCAAAAGAAAATCAACCCCTGTATCAACACCAGACTGTCCCTTTGTAATATTCATTATTATTATCATTGTTTGGGGAAGCCAAACTCGAGCAAGTCAAGTCAAGCCATTCCCAGCGGCGGACTCAAAAGAGAGCCAAGCCCAAGGGACTCAAATGCAAGGGAGGAAAGTTACGCACTCGTGGGAGTATTGATGTTTGGGTGTGGGAATTTCCTTACTATGTGACGGGTGTTAAGAATTGTTGCTTTCTGTAAGGTTTTTTGTATAAGTGTGGGTTTAAATTTAGTGTTGACAGGCTTTTGTGTAGCGAGTGTGGAATAACCCCAGTGGCAGAAAGAACAATAGGACCAATATGTACTCTGTTTACTCCCCAAAGGCGTTTTATTTCGTGTGCAAGATCCGTATATTTAGTGATTTTGTCAGTGTATGTCTTTTGTAAATTGTGTTGGGGATGAATATATCATTTATGTATGACACTTTGTTTTGCTTATTTACTAGTGCAATGTCTGGTCTTATAAGGGATAGTTTCGTCAGTGATTATAGCTCTGTCAAAATGTAGTTTATATGTGGCGTTCTCTAAGACAGTGTCGGGGATATACACTGATTGGAAGAAAGTAATTGGACACTTTCGATTTTAGACGTTTTGTCGAATATCTAGAAAAATACGAATTATCCTGAAATTTCAGGGGTGTTAAAAGGATGTTACACTTTATATATTTCAGCGAAGGTTTTCTCCCAAAGGCAAATAGGGGACCAGCAGAGAAGTAAACCAAAAAAATAATGTTTGGAATCACCCTGTAAAAAATAATGCTTGAAATGTATTGTAGCTGTAGCATATGCTTAAGAGGCTTGTTTTACTTTTCTGTGCCCATGCCACAATTATCCCAAGTATAAGAAGGTGGTGACATAGAATAACATAGAATGGACAGCTCAGCATTTCGATGGTAGTGACTTGAAGCAGCGCTTCTAATGGATGGGTGAAATCTGCCAGCTGTTTAACCTGCGTTTCTATGGAGCATGCTACGACTTTTTCTAGATTTTTAAATATTTCTCGGTCTGTAATTAAAGGAAACCACCAAGATCATATGGAAGCTTGAAATTAATGACATGTAATCTATCGGCGTCAAGAAAAAAAATTTTCTATGAAGGAAAAATAGATATGTGCCTAAATAAATGCTTGTGTAACTTGCTTAGTAATCAGCTGACTGGCTGTTAAGTTTACAGCATATACCTAAATCATTTAGACTTTGCAAATGTATTAATATACTTTTTGAAATATAATAATTTCACTCCAAACTAATCTAATTTCAACAACAGAATTAATTTGTTTTTATTGAAAAAGTGAGAAGCAAAATAAGTGACAAAAGCCATTAGAATGCAACTTTTAACTATATTTAATACACATAAAGATATACATTTAAATACACTGTATATTTTAATGATAAAATTACATTGAAGTAAATGATGTTGACAAAAATTAAGAAACTGCAGACTTCAACAAGATAATATAACAAAAAACAAAATTCATAAAAAAAACTGACATTCGATTATAATTAATTTACATTTCATTTTAAACTCCATGGGAAACGAATTACTCTTTAATTTGAACTCATATTAAAGAATTCAGTTTATTTAATAATTTGAGGGTTTAAAAGATAAATCATCATTTTTCATTTAATGAACAGAAATGTATGAGAGAAGGACGAGACACAAAAACCCTGACAATTTTTTTTAGTGTAATGAACATAAGAAACTAACAATTTTTTTTAGTTATACAATTAAACAAACATCACGAGTAAAAGCTTTTATTTTCTTTATAAACATACAAAAATTCTGAATAAACTTTCACAAAAGATATGTTAAATCAAAAATTAACTTTTTTTTTTTTTTTTTAAATAATATCTAAGAAACGGGTCAGTTTGAAAGTTTTAATACATAAGCAAAAGTGTCTTAAATGTTTTTATTTTCATTGTATACATGAAACAAATTCATATACAGGCTTAAAATTAACTTCTTTATTTATTGAAATTAAAATGAAGAATGAAAAATAAATTTAATAAGGAAATATATTCGAAAAGCTCCTATTTCCCAGTGCTATTCCCATGCTAACCAAACCCACGATTCCACCAAGCAAGTTACTCAAGCATTTTATTAGACGAATATCTATTTTTCCTTCGTTGAAAAAATTTTTTTCTTGACGCCGATAGATTACATGTCATTCATTTCAAGCTTCCATGTGATCTTGGCGGTTTCCGTTAATTACAGACCGAGAAATATTTAAAAATCTAGAAAAATTCGTAGCATGCTCCATAGAAACGCAGGTTAAACAGCCGGCAGATTCCACCCATCCGTCGGAGGGCGCCACTGTCTGCTCACTACCCATCGCTTAGCGTGGGAAAGGGCAAAGCTGTCCATTCTGTGTTATTCTGTGGTGGTGATCCCGATTTCAGGGGCATGCCTCACCCAGGAAGCGGGAACAGGGTTTCCTGTATCTCCCCCCCCCCCCATGGAAGCAAAGGGTTCACGAAGCACTTGTTCGCGTTTGATGTCCCGCATCCCTGTTGAAGGCACGTTTACTTACACATCACCCCGACTTTGTAGGCATGTTGCATGTAGCAAGACAAGCAGAAGCCCATTTCGCAGTGCGTGATTTGTTGGATTACCACCAGAGCATGGGTGTGCTCTTGGGGGCTGCCCACCAATAGTATTAGTTGCTGATGTTGGCACTAAATATTAACTATAGTTATTTAAGAAGCCCCTCTAAGCTAATATATTAAAAAAAATGGCGGCGGAGAGTAGTGATACAGAGATTGACAGCAGCAAAGATAAGAACACTGTTACCGGAATTACTACATGTGAGGCATTTAAGGACTTGAAAGAGGTCTTTTTGGACTGTCTAGGATCTACTCGCAATATTAAGAGCAGCTATAAAGAACTATTGTATGAGAAATTAGCGATATTAGAAATCAAGCTGGCAAATGATAATGATGGAAAACTACAAGAGACATCAAGTGACACCTATTGACAAGATAAGATAGATAGCCGAAATGAGTTAAGAAGTTCCGAAACAAGATGTGAAGACATTCAGAAAATTGTTTTCGGTAAATGATTTAATAAGTGGTATGACTGAGATAAAAACAGAATCAGAAACGTTAAAAACAATATTAAGAGAAGACCAAACATCTAATCTATCTAGGATAGTAGCTCAAATAATAGCCTGTATTAAAGATTCCATCACAGATATTATACAAGATATGTTGAATAAGACAGTTGAAAAAATAAACGCCCTGTTAAAAACGGCAGATGAGATTGTCGGTGAGTTACCAATGGCCAATGAAATGACAGAGGCGGGAGATGATTATGAAACATCATTACTGAAAAAAAAACGATGAAAAAAATACCGTATTAAATAGGGAATTGAGTAATGAAAAGTTAGATCTTGAAGTTCTTCGGAATAGTGAAAATCCGCAGGAAACGTTGAGTCAATCCCATAAGAAAGGAGAAAAATCATTTACAGGTCAAGAGGACCAAGGAAAAGAGATGATAGAAACTATATCTGAGACGACTGAGGTAAGGTCTCATGTAGACGTTAACAACCATCCATGGATTCAAGTACCTCCTAGGAAGGCCAAGACTAATGATATAATACGAAAAGATCACCCTAATGTTACGGGAGTAACATCAGTTAAACCTTTAAACAAACAATCAGATACACATTGGACCTCCAGAACATGGAGTCTACCCGTTAAAAGACAAAAAAACTACTCGTTTAAGAATTGGAAATAGCTACCGTTGCAAAATTATTGACAGATCATGGAATTCCTGTTGTAGAATGTGGCCACTGGAAAACTCGTTCAGGGGCCACTTCTCAAGCATATTTGTAAGGGTGTCAGTATCGAATTACGAAGACAGTATTCAGCTACATTCCTGGCCAGCTGAAATATCTGTCCTTTTTATGGAGCAAATCCTCAGTTTAGCGCCAATTATTGAAAAAAATAACAAATAATAATGACCGGAGGCCTAGCACACCCACTTAATTCCAGTTCAGATCACATGTACAAAAGGGAACCCTTACAATTTTTATATATCAATGCTCATTCCATACTGAATAAAATTGACGATCTTTGTATTTCATTAAATAGTATCAATTCTCATATAATAGCAATTACAGAAACTTGGCTATCCGAAGATATTGACATCAAATTAATTAACGTTACGAACTATCAAGTTTTCAGATCTGATAGAACCACCCATGGTGAAGGAGTCGGAATTTCCACGAAAATTATAACCAAGAATAGTGTCCAAGGTTTGGAGTTTTTGACCCTCCAATGTAATATACGAAATAGGAGAATCATCGTTACAGTGATCTATCAACCTACTTACATCCCAATGACGACGTGTGTGGACATCATTACTGAATTAAATCCTAACGAGACCAACGTTATTATAGGAGACTTCAACTGCGACGATCTTCGTCCATCTCATGACTTGACACTCCTTAGATCCTCTACATTAGAACTGAAACTTCTGCAAATTATTTCCCACCCCACCAGAGTCACTTCAAAAACGGCTACTATAATAGACCATGTATGTATATCTCGTGAACTTTCTTGGGACAACATTGAATTGATTAATATACCTCGGTGTGACCATAAAGCTATACAATTCGAATTAATATCCTATTATAATGTTTATGATCAACCCAAATCATCTAAAGTCTGGAAGCCATCATTCAAAAAAATGAGTACAGATTACTATAATTATATCTTAGACGAGACTTACGAGATTAAGACCGATAGTATCAATCGAATCAATCAAAAATTGGACGACTTAATTAGAATCATTATGCATGCAAATATGGCCGGTATGCAAATGATTCAATATATCCGAAGCAAGACAGCAAAGAATTGGTGGACTACAGAACTTACCTTATTTTTTCAGAATAAAAATAAAGCGTACCAGAGTTATATAAGAGATTCTAACGTTACAACTTTACTGATCTATAAAAATGCCAACAAAGAATTTAAGGAATTAGTTCGGAAAACCAAAAGATTACATGTTGTTACTCGAATGAATATTACCAATTTATGGTATATCATCCGTAATAACATTCATGAGACAAAAATTAAACTGCCCATAGAATGATACCATGATTACTTGATGTGGTTAACAATCCCTATGACATTCCTATACCTGATACGATAATCAAAAATAAGGATAGGGGTCCTACGCAAAAATTACAAGCGATGGTTCCGGGTATATACATCATACAGAAGATTATAAATGAAAGTAATCTCAAAGACGTTAAGCATGCCACCATTATCCCAGGAATCCTTCTGAACAAAATGAAACTACCTGGGATTAGAATAATTCAAGACCTTTGTAAACTTACTATACAAGAAAAAAAATTCCCCAACAATCTAAAAATAGCCAATATAGTCCCAATTCACAAACAGGGTGATCCAAATAATATACAAAATTTTCGACCGATAGCCATGCTCTCACCCTTAACTAAGATTATTGATAAATGCATATTCAGAGACCTAGTTCGCCATATTTGGCCAAAAATGCCTAATCAACAACACGGTAGTAGGGCAATGTAAGAACGAACTGGACGCCGATCTACCTCTACATTCAAGCAGTTACCGCCATAGACCGAGGTGAAAATTTTATCATGGTTCGAACGGACATCTCTAAGGCTTACGATACGATATCTCGTCAACAACTTTATGAGGATCTTCAATTATATGGCATTTCGGATGATTATCTAGCTCTTATTGAAGACTATTTAACAAATAGAATTAATGTAATCCCCTGTATCGTACCCTTCCTGTCGTGGCGTCATACAAGGATCAAGCATTGGCCCCTTGTTATTTGCTGCTGCAACTTCTACGTTATATTACCTTGATTTTAAGCTCTATATTAGAAACTATGCTGATGATAACCTGCTATATAAATTTTACCAATGTCAATAGCAGGATGAAATTACTACCTCCGCGCAGCACGACGTTGCACTGATGGAAAATTGGTACCGTCAGAGGGGCATGAAACTGAAGGCTGCCAAAACAAAAATTCTTTTAATATCACTGAAGTCTTCATCTAACGATACGTTAACTTTCTTAGGTTTCACCTTTGACAATACTATGTCTTTCCATACTCATTGTGACATAATGATTTCTCACCTCAAGAGACAACGTTTTCTCATGAAAAAACTTCGTTCCTTTCTATCAAATTCTGAGATTACTCAAGTTATACAAGCCAAAGTCCTTCCTTATATGGAATATACTGCTATAATATGGACAAGTGTATCTAACCAGAATTTTCAACGAGTAAAAGTCACATACAATGATGTGCTAAGAGTTGCCTTCAGGGTAACTAGATATGATTCCGTGATGGCTCTATGCCATAAATTCAATTTACCAACAATTGAAAATTTTAGAGCAATCTGTCTTCTTACCGAACTAACAGGTGGCCTACGCAATAATCTCCACCCGGCCTCCTCTGTTCAAGAGTGGTTATTGAAATCTGATAAATATCGCCCTACCAGAAGATATAAGCTTGAGGTACCACATAAGACTTCAAACTTTATTAGCAAACATTTTCCATACAATGCTATAAAGATTTGGAATACGATACCTCTGAACATTCGTAGTATTGCCATTGACTGTCGCTAACCAAAATGTTTAGTGACTTGTATTCATTTCAAAATATAAATTAGAGAATATTATAAGGTCCACCAAAGCGACTAGGGAATTTATGTCCTCCTTTTTTATCTATTTTATCGTTTTGATTTTCGACTTCCTTTCCTCAATCCTTTTATTCCGTTGAAATGCTAGAATAATAATAAATAGTCTTGTTAAACATTGTGTTTTATTGTGTGGTGTTTGGAACAGTGATTAGTCGTATATATGTGAATGGAATTTAGTAATTCTGGACAATAAAGAGTGCTGTATGAGATTAAGTTTGTCTGAGTGCATGTTTTATTCTTTTAATTTTTTCAGCTCCCATCAAAAGCTTTTGCCCTCGAGCGATGTCGCGAACTCCTGACAAGCCCCTTTCCATGACGATTCTGGTGACTGACCGGGGTATTGGGTCATAGTAGGGACGGATGACGTCACAAGCCACGAAAACTCCTAGCATTGGACAGACCGAACCGGGATCTGTAACGTAAAATAGTGAGGTCTTCCATTATTGCGATGCAAGGCTGTCGGGACTTTTATTATTTACGATTTTTTATAACCACATCACGTAGCAAATATGTGGAGAAACACACCATTAAAAGGTCGAGGGTTATCAGGTGTGCGAGGACCCAATCGATGGTCTGCAACAATGTCCGTAGAGTTGGTCGAGACATCTAGATTTTCAGAGAAAAAAGTAGGTAATGTGTCTAGAGCACCTCGGCAGACTGTTCTGCAAGGCTGAAGATTCGTACATTGGTCCGTTGTGAATGCTGTTCGAGATTGTCCAATTCCTCTGATAACGGATCAATTCTTGAGCGGCCATCAAGATGAAGTTCATTATCTATTTTATTCAGATTTTCTTGTAGAGAAATATATCTGGTGTCGAAGGTCTCAAATTGGTAAGTCAACGTATTCAAACGAGTAGTTACAGCTCTTAGATTATTATTAACATCAGAGAGTCTTTTGTCAAACAATTTCGTTAGCTTATAAGTAAACTTAATAATAAACTTAGC
>JAHWFO010107670.1:889051-918606 GCA_023313115.1 Rhysida immarginata | reverse complement strand
TTTATATCTCCATGAATATACGTGCTATTCTCATACAAATGAACACAGAAAAGTAAAACAAGCCTCTTAAGCATATGCAACAGCTACAATGCATTTCAAGCATTATTTTTTACAGGGTGATTCCAAACATTATTTTTTTGGTTCACTTCTTTGCTGGTCCCCTATTTGCCTTCAGGAGAAATCCTTCGCTGAAATATATGAGGTGTAACATCCTTTTTACACCCCTGATATTTCAGGATAATTCGTCAAGTATTTTTCTAGATATTGGACAAAACGTCTAAAATCGAAAGTGTCCAATTACTTTCTTCCAATCAGTGGCTGAAAAAGCACAAGAGGAAATTGAAGACTTGTTGGGATAGGACAGGAAGGAGGACAGATAGGAGGGCGACGAAAAATAATGCAAAAGGATAACACATACAAAAATAAAATTATAAAAAAGTTTAGGAATGATAGTGTCTAGCAAAACGGTTTCGTAGAATTCCCTGAAAAAAAAAATTATCCCTGAAAAAATCCCTGACCGTTCCCGATTACACAATTTTATTGACAAAGCCCGGTCGCTAGTCACCCTGTAAAATAGTATCGCATAATAAAAAGGTCACTAAAATAAAAGAGTACAGAGAGCCTATGAAAAAAAGTACAGATATAGACACAAAATGAACATAGAAGTAGAAAGATATGACAGAACATTAAAACTGAGACAAGATAGAAGAAAAAAAAGAAGAAAAAAGGCCCAGAGAGCCTGCAACAAATTAGGGAATAGCTGAAGTTGAAGAGGAATATGGGAAAGGTAATGAGGGAATGGTGCCTTTGCTAGGGTTAATGCCATTAGGGGTGAGGGAATTAAATTTCCACATAAGAAAAGACTCGAATTGCTTTCTTTCTTTTTTGTTATGGAAGTTACTACAAAGAATTTAAAGGCTGATGGCCTGTAAAGAGTGACCAGGGGAATTAAAGTGTTTAGCGACAGGGGTGTTAGCATTGCTAAGAATATCGAACTTATGCCCGGCAAATCTGGAGCGTATGGTATTGCCTGTCTCTCCAACGTGCTGTTTCTGGCATACTTTGCAATGTAACAGGTAAATTAAGTTGTGAGAAGTGCAGGTCAGATTCTGGTTAATCTTTGAAAGTAAAGGAGGAAGCACTGCTGGAAATGGAGGTAGCAGGGTTAAGAAAATGGCAAACGACACAACGCTTTGCATTGCAAGGAGAACATCCCTTAGTGGAAGTGCGTGATTTGGTAATAGTAGCATGGACCAGAATATCTTTAAAATTAAATGTCCGTTTAAAAGAAACTTTTGGTGGTTCTGGTAGAATGGAGTGGAGAAGAGGAGAGTTGTCAATAATATGTTGATGTTTCCTTAGGACATTTTTAATACTATTGAGGGTTGGATGATAAGGAAGAGCTAATGTAGGTGTTGTCGTGGCTGGAGAAGGTTTAGGATTGTTGTTAGAAGAGGAATTGCGATGCTTATAGATAGAAGCGCGTATTACAGATTTGGGGTAGCCTCTTGCTTTTAGGGAGTGGGTAAGGGCATTAGCATGGAAGTCCTTGTCAGACTGATTAGTGCATATTCTATGGATGCGAGTTAACTGACCTAATGGGATGTTATCCTTGCAGTGGCGCGGATGGCTGCTGTCATAGTGTAAGTACTGGTGTTGGTTAGTGGGCTTCTTATAGAGATTAGTAGACAATTTATTGTTAGTGATAGAGATAGACATCCAAAAAAGAAACTGTCTTGATAGAGTAATTGTGAGACAACTTGATGGAGGGGTGGATGGAGTTGGAATGGGTGATAAAAGATAAGAGTGAGTCTTCGTTGTGTAGCCTGATCAGGAAAATATCATGAATATATCGCAGCCAGACCAACGGCTTCAAGGGAGACGTGGAAAGTAGTTTGGTTTCCACCTCCCCCATAAAAATGTTAGCATAGTTGGGAGCCATTTTGGAGCCCATAGCAGTGCCACTGGTCTGGATGTAATACTGATTGTTAAAAGTGAAGAAATTGGAGGTGAGGATGGTCCGATGAAGAAGGCAGATAGTGTCAGTAGAAGGAACTAGGAAAGGTTTGTTAGCCTTGAGACTGTTGCAGACAGCTTTAACCCCATCATCATGAGGAAT
Organism: Rhysida immarginata; assembly: GCA_023313115.1. Taxonomy (NCBI): domain Eukaryota; kingdom Metazoa; phylum Arthropoda; class Chilopoda; order Scolopendromorpha; family Scolopendridae; genus Rhysida; species Rhysida immarginata. The sequence continues at coordinate 916,487 of JAHWFO010107670.1, read as the reverse complement.
GTTAGTGTAGAGGGAAGAGACATCAAGCGTGCAGAGGAAGACGTTCTTGAAATCGTAGTTAGAGTCGTTAAAGCACTGGATATGGGAGAGAAAATCGTTAGTGTCTTTGATATATTGAAGGAAGACTGGGTGGGATGTGGCGTATGTGGTGGTCGACATAAGCAGATAGTGGCTCACAGAGTGTGTTGTTACAAGAGATGATCGGACGGTCGGGATTGCCCGGTTTATGAATCTTGGGAAGAAGGTAGAAACAACCAGGAGAACTGAATTTAGGAAGGAGGAAGAGGCGGGTTTTGTTATCGATTTCAGAAGAGGATTCAAGCTGAGTTAGGGTATTTTGAAGTATGGCTTTGAACGTGTCAGCAGGATCGGAGGTTAGTTTCTTGTAGAACGTAATATCAGAGAGTTGTCTGTTAGCTTTGTTAATGTAATCAGACGTGTTCATGACAACAATAGCGCCCCCTTTATCTGCTGGTTTAATTGTTATATCAGGGTTATTGCTAATGCGTTTGATACAAAGGAATTCGTTATTGGTGAGGTTAGGAAGATGTTTTTTAATATTTTTAGTATTTTTAGTGATGCAGAGGATGTCGTTTTGTATGGATTTGATGTAAACTTCAAGTTCAGGATTGATGTCATGAGGAGGGGTCCAGTCGCTGGGAATATGGAAGGTTGAGTTGGTAGCGGGAGTAGAATTGGAAGGATTCATGCAAAAGTATAAACGGGATCTGAGGGCACAGCTGAAGTTATCGACAGAGGAAATGATATCAAAAGTGTCAATGGTACAGAAGTGTTAGGAGTGGGACAGAAGGAAAGGCCTTTGGACAGGGTTCTGATCTCGAGAGACGAAAGTTTAGTGGTTGATAGATTAATAACCGTGGTTGTGCCAATAGTAGAGGAGCTGGAGGAGCTGGAGCTGGTAGAGGGAGGTGGATCGTTTTTAGACAGGGAGTTCAGAAAATAGGCGGATAACGGATTAGACAGAAAGTTGGATTTATTAGGGAAAGAAATACGATCTCTCTGAAATTTATTACATTTTTTGAAATAGAGAAAATCAAGTTTTTTGCAAATGAAAGTATGAAGAGCATCAATATCCAAGGGATTAAGAAAGGGGAGAGAGTCATGTTGGGTAATGGACTGATAGAGGCTTGCGCAAATGCTGGAGCAATGGTTACTAAGGATAGGAAGGATGCTATGGGTAGAGTCAGAAACAGTGGAATGAATTTGCGACAGAGTGGCAGAGGGTAAGGGACCTAATTGGATGCTGGGGGCAGAGACCAAACCTTTGGGGATTATGCCGAGAGTGAAGTAATGGGAAAAGGTGATATTGTGAGCATGGTAGGTACAGAATTTGTCGCAAAGCTTTCGGAGCTGAAAAAAAGTAGGAGGGAGGTTGGCTGTTAGTCATCTGTTTTGTGTTGATCGTAGTTTTGTGGAGCTGCGTGTGTTATATGTGTGTGGTCTGGCGGAAGTGTCCTATTTTAATTTTGTATGTGTTATCCTATTGCATTTTTTGTCGCCCTCTTATTACCTCCTATTTGTCCTCCTTCCTGGCCTATCCCAACACGTCTTCAAATTCCTCTTCTGCTTTTTCAGCCAATACCGTCTTACTGTTCCCTATGCCAACTATGTATAAAGGCGTCCTTTAGTACTTTTTTCATAATTTCAGGATAATTCTCTAATATTTTAATTGCCTTTAGAGAATTATCCTTTTTGCTTTGATAAAGGATAATCTCTATCCGAAACGTCAGCTTTTTATTTGATTTTATGTTTCTAGTTTTCGTTTGATTTTACTTATTATTTATTAATTATTTTGTTAATTGTTAATTATTACTTTATTTTTCATTTTTATTTAATAACTATTATTTATTTTATTCCAGGGATTTTGTGTCTCGTCCTTTTCTCTTATAAATATCCGTTCATAATTAAAATAATAAATATTTGATGAGATATGGGCATTTTTACTAAATAATGTTTAACTGTGCATGCACAAGCGTTAACAAAATGTTTTTATATAATTTATTAGCCAAATGTACAAGGTGTAACTTGAGTTGTTACAAACTTTGGGTAATGATCGAACTGATCCGAATAAGCATTTTTTTTTTTATGAACATGGGTCTGCAAATGCATCGCTTATGATTTTTGGTACTGTACTTGGTGTTTTTCTCTTTCATGTTTAGACTGATCCTGCACACTTGGAATCCTGAAGTGAGTGAGAAGTGTATGGCTGACTACACCTTTCGTGAGTACACTGACATGTTGTTAGTGTACGGTGTTGCAGAAGGTAATATATTTCCAACACGATGGAGCACTCAGCATTTCTCACTGCATGTCTGTGCCTTTCTCACTGATGCTTTTGGCGAACGTTGGATTGGATGAAGTGGTCTAGTTAAGTGGCCATCAGGATCACCAGACTTAACACCATTGGATTTCTTTTCGTGGGAACACTTGGAAGTTCCTGATTTACGAAACACTGTTGATTCAGCGGAGGAACTCGTCGCACAATTGCCTGTTTCGGCAGACAACATTAACGCCCCCCCCCCCTCAGATGTTGCAACGGGTGTGTTGGACATTCACAGACGAATGCATACCTGCATTGACATTAGAGGACGTCATTTCGGACGTCATAATTAACAGCAACAGTGCACCCCATGTACGATAACTCATAAACAATGCATTTGCAAACCCATGTTCATAAAATAAAAAATGCTTATTCTGATCAGTTCTCTCATTCCACAAAGTTTGTAACACAACTCAAGTTACACCCTGTATAGATTTACTCTTATAAAAAGCCAAGCATATATAGTGAAAATTCAGAAAGATACATGTATCAACTTCTCCTTACGCTGATATGAAGTCAATATAAGGTCAATAAGCCTTCATATTAGCGTAAGGAGTAGAATTTGATAATAGTGCCTGGTCCAAAAATAAAAATTGGAGAAAACCCTTTATAGTTTTGTTTATTTTTAAGAGCAACTGAAATTCAACTAATTCTATCGACGATATCTTTCTCAATTTTCACGATATTTGCTTGGGCTTTTTATAAGTGTAGCTCTTGTTGCGTACAAAATTCTACCTATGACTTTAATTTTTTGGGGTGTTTTTTTATTGTTGCTTTTTAGAATAATCTGGATATATTTATTTTTTTTTTTATCTTGTCGGCCTATATTGTTGTCTTAGGAGCTTAATGCGTAGTTAATTTCTTTTACTTTTTATTTTATCTTCATAGTTTGTTCACGTTGTCTTATTACGTGTTTCGTTCGTCTCGGACCTTCCTTTTCGCGTGCGCGTGGGTTTTAGATTATTGGCGTTGGGTTTTCTGGGGCTTCAGTAGTCCACTTCCGATGTTCAACCTGGCTGCTTCACTTAGGTTTGGGAGGTAGTCAGGATCGGCATGGGTTGAATGATCTAGCCAAGTTTATTAACTTTATGCTTTCTTTTCTATTCCCTGCCCATGATGTTTTGGAGAGCTGTCTTGTTGATAGGCTTGTTTGAAGTCAAAGACTGGTGATATCTGACAAATGGATTGTCACGTCAGGACTTCGGAACCGCCAGTGCTGACGAAGCATGAGGTATGGATGCTTACGACCCTTTGATTAATTCATGCTGTCTTATCTTAGTCGTTTTTTCTGTAGTCCTTATTGTCAAATAAACAAATACCATACAAACCAACTTTAGTAACAACAATAAACAATGTTTTATTTTTAATTACAAATGTGTTTCAATATGACCACCTGTGTGCCGCGGTACACGACATTTTCTACGGCAGCTCGCAGCATATCTGCATTAATTAGTCTGATATGTAATGTTATTTGATCCTTTAAGGTTGAGAGGTCAGGAACATGTGCTTGATACACAAGGCTTTTTAAATATCCCCATAACCAAAAATCACATAGTCTTCATTTTGGATCTTTGGTTTTAGCTGTGCTCGTCGCTTTCGTCGTGTAGCTGTGAAGCTGCCTACGATGTCAGTCATGGAGCAGGTAATTTCCCTGGTGATTTTCGTAGGAGTTCTGGTACACTATGGGTTGCTAGCCGACATTAATTCAGTTCCAAATTTGGGCTAACTTACTTGAAGATTTTAGGTTGATCTTGACATCCAACGCTCTTCAATAAAATTGGGACTAATCATGCAAACAAGTAAGAATCGAAAAAATCTTGGTTAAGGGCGGTGTTTTCGAACGTTTGCACTTACCATCAAATTGTCCTAGAAGTAGACTTTCTGAGTGGTGATGTTTAACTTCTGTGTTTTGTTTTCAACGGTACAAATGAGAATTTTTATTTTATTGTAAACTTCTGTTAATTATTTTATTTAATTAATTTTATTTTCAGAGTTTCTTCCTGCGCCGCTCATCTTGTTCCCTCTTCCTAGTATGCTTGAGGATGATTCCCTTTTTTATGTGCACGTCTTTAGTGTATGTCCTAGTTTAAGTGACAATATTTTTCTTGGATCCAGCTAAGCCTGGCTGTCTTAGTTTGCGTTTGTCGTGTGTTGTCATATGTAGATTGTTGTCCGAACGTCTTAGGTGAGTTGCGTTAAGTGACTTTTTTGGGTTGTTTTTTTTTTACCTTTATTAAGATTGTGAAAAATTTAATCTTAATCTAGTGTTTAATTTTTTTTTATCCTTTTCGTTTTCAACTATTTGTTTCTCTTTAGTTATTACTTTTGAGTTTTTCTTCCCGACAATAGTGTAGCATGGGCTTGTACGTAACGTGTCCTTCTTACTATCGCCTGGAAGGATTTATTTTATCATCATCTGAAGTTGCTGTTGGACTATGAAACTTTGTTACCAGAAGAGTCTCCCAGCTCTCTTTCAACGTGTTAATCAACGTCATCACTTTTGTGTCCACTAGTGTTCGTACGGCCTGCGTGCTTTTGCCACTCCTCTTTGTTGTTGTTGTTTTTTGATTTTATATAAAAAATGTAATAAGAAAAAAAGTCGCTAATAAAGAAAATATTTTAATTGGAGCTTCTTTTGACATTTCTCCTTTTTTGAAACATGAGCTTAGAACAATTGTTTTAGGTTTGTTTCTTGCTAATTCGGTAAATTGGGTTAGTTTTCATTACGCTTGGTGGGTCCGAGTGTGGTATATTAATTGATAATTTAGGGGTTATTTGTGGTTAAAATTAAGTTTGGGATTTCGACTTTTTGCTTTATCTGGTTATCTATAGATCATTCGTTTTTCTCCATTATTAATTCTTTTACAATCTGATCGGCATTATTGGTGAGGGAAGGATTTGTCTTGCCCTCGAGGTTTGGCTGAATGTGTCGAAATTCATTTTAATTTCTGCACGTTACACTCTATACATTTGGTTATTAAATTATGCAACACAGATTTTGGTATCGCTTGCAAAGCGCAGTTAGACATTATTTTGTAAAAATGCTCAAATTTAATCAAATATTTAATGTTTTTATATTCTCTACTGTAGTTTATCAAGTTTCCTAAAAATAGCATGGCATTGCATTGAAAACTCTGAACATTATAAACAAAGAAACCTTTATATCTCCATGAATATACGTGGTATTCTCATACAAATGAACACGTAAGTAAATGAAGCCTCTTAAGCATACACTACAGCTACAAGGTATTTCAAGCATTATTTTTTACAGGATGATCCAAACATTTTTATGTTCAATTTGTTGCTGGTCCCGTATTTATATTGTTGCGGGACAAAACCTTCGCTGACATGTATGAGGTGTAACATGCTCATACTTTCAAGAGAATTCGTCAAGTATTTTTCTAGATATTCAACACTATGTCTAAAATCGAAATTGTCTACTTTCGATTGTCTGAAATCGAAATTGTTACTTTCAATAACTGCTAAATTTCATTATATAATTAAATGTTTTGGGAAAACCTTCATTTAAATCATTATAATAAACAAAATGACCCTACTTCTCTATACGGATTATGAATAGTAGCCTAAAAGTCTTACCAACATTACAAAACATTTTTACAAAGAAACTATTACGGTTACAGCTTTATAGTTCATCACAAGAGAAAGACTAACTCATGCATATCTGAGTTTATATTATCTTAAATTTTTCATTTTTGTAGAATATGATTTCATAGATGTAATAAGTATTTAAATGCATCATCCATTTTAAAATAAAATCCACCTGTACCTATAATTCACTTTGTCAGTTGTATGTACATGTCTTTACCAAATGTAGTGTATGTTTTGATTGTTAAGTCTATATTCTCAAGAGTGAGAGTGTGTGAGCTAAAAGTAAGCCCAAAACATAAAATGGGGAGAGAAGGCAACAGCATGATTTATATGAAAGTAGCCAATTGATAATATAAAATCAAAGTAGTTTATATATTTCTGTTTTGCTTATTTTTATTGACTTAAATGATTTGGGCCAAGTGGCAATATTCTTATTAAGCCACTATGTGTTTTTAATTCACACTATCTTATAAGCAATTCTTGATGCTTTTTACCTTTTTTTAGGCTTGGTTGGGGGAAATTCATGAATATGCCCAGGATGATGTTGTTATCATGCTAATTGGGAATAAAGCAGATATGAATTCCGAAAGGGTTATTCGAAGAGATGACGGTGAACGGTTAGCAAAGGTACGTAATAAATTATGCAAATAGCGCTTCCATTATAATGCTTGTTTAAAATGTGAAATTCTGAACTCCAAAAATCTTTCCGTATTTTACATCAGTTCTCAATCTGAAAATACAAATTTTTAAACAAAAGAATTTGCCCAGAAATTAAACTACTCGCTTTTCTCTTTGGAATCTAATTGTGTATTCAAAATATATGAAATGATTATGAATGTTTCCTTTACAGACATTTTTCCACTAGTATGATTTTATATGTTATGGCAATAAACTTTTTTCATAAAGATTGACATCCCAGCATCAAAAGAGTTACTATTAGCGAAGCACTCAAAAATTTTCATTAAAGCCCAATAGTTTATAACAGCTATAGATAAGAACTGTAAGTTGAATTAATCAATACTCTAAGAGAATAAACTAAAAAGTGGAGTGATTTCTTTAAAATAAATTCAACAGGCGTTTCTTATTGAATTTTAATATTAATCAACTAAAAACTCTGTCAACTTTCAATATAACTGATAGAATAAGAAAGTGTGAGTACTTGTGGAACGTCCACTTATCACCTGTGCAAGGGAAGTCACAAGGTTCAGAATCCAGGTGTTTAAATTGGACAAAATAAATTAAATACAAGCTTGAGCAAGATTTATTAATTTCAACAAGAAATAGATTGCAAAACATGTGAAGTTTTTAAGGACAACATCCCTGGACTTCTAAGAGTAACAAAAATTAATACTATTTAATGTTATTAACTCTTAATGATTGTAGTAATTATAATTGCCATAACCATTAACTACATCAATTGGTTATGAATGTAAGATTACAATAACAAGAATTAATTACAGATATTCACGGAATGTCTAGTTTTAACACAGACTGGTGTAGATGTAAATTTTTTAAATTGCCTGAGTGAACTAGCTTCAATTATCAACTTGTGCGATTTCGATTATCTCAACATTCAACATGGAAACAACTATTAGACTACTTGACTCATTGTCATGCATATTTCTATTTTAGACAGAGGAAAGGGTTGATGTTAATTCGTTCACACATGCAACTACACTGCTTTGCAATGAAATTTCCCCACCCACAAGGAATTATGCGAATGAGCCAAAAGCAGGTATACAGCAAGAGATACATCTAAACACACCTTTATTACTTTATGAAGCCAACATGTGCACTCGTTTGTACAGGGTGTCCAACGGAAGCCGGCATCAGTAGGTTGTGGCACCACCTCTAGCGGCGATGCATTGTTCCAGGCGCAGGTGTAGGTGATCATACAGTTAGCGAATATCATCTTGGGTTACGTCTGCCCAGGTTGCTGTCAGTTCATGGAGATTGCGGGGTGATCGTAAACGACATCCCACCATGTCCCAGACGTGCAAAATTGGCGATAGGTCTGGGGACCTCACAGGCCATAGCAGGCAATTGACATCATGCAGGCATGCGATGCTCATGTGTGCCGTGTGCGGTCTGGCGTTATCCTGCTGAAAGACTGCGCTGGGTAGGGTGTGCAGAAAGGGCAGTAATACGGGCTGCAGAATCTCTATGCTGCTGTCGAGGGTGCCTTGGATGGTGACTGAAGGCGTTCTGGTATCGTAGCCATTAGCACCCCAGACAATGATTCCGGGTGTTGGTCCATGATGGCGTTACCCGATGCATTGGTCATTGGCACGTTCCAATGGTCTGTGTGACACCTGTCTGCGTTTTTCGTCGGTTTCCAAACAAAAGCGGGATTATTCGCCTAAAGACCACCAGGCGCCATTTCATTTGTCAGTCCACTTGTTAATGACACCATTGCAGTCGTATTGCGCAATGCTCACGTGTCAAAGGCAGACACAAACAATGGACACCTGGCAGACATTGTCAAGGCGTGTAATTGGCGTGCTATTGACGCTATTGACACTGGAGCAGTACGGGGAATAGTAATGTTGTCGCACAGTTGCCACAAGGTGATGATTCTGTCCGCTAGCGCTGTGCTTCTCCCGGCTCCAGAGCCTGGTCTTTAGGCATGTGTGCCTTCCTCTCGCTATTGCATCCAACATTGGCTTGCCGTCCATGCGTCCTGCGACGCATGGAAAACAATCCATCTAGTTGACCATCCAGCCTCAGAGAGGCCAATAATCTGACTTCGTTCAAAGTAAGTTAATTGCGTGAACGGTTGTCGTTGTTGTCGTCGCAGCATTGAGACCGTTGTGTGGATTACATTACTGTATGTTCACAAGGCAGTTGCTTCCTGCCTACTGCATGGAACATCTCCACATAGCCGATACAGGCACCCGGACATCCTTTATCAACCCGAATGGTCATGTCTAGTGAGCATGCATCTAATCGTTTATTATTTGGAGGTAAACGACAAAACATATGGATAAAAACCCACAAAATATGGATAAGGTCGGATAACTCCTTTTTGGTGGGGCAATTTCATTGCAAAGCAGTGTAAATATTTAATGTCCAGTATGGTTTCAAAACACTACACAAAAGTCATTAATATTTCTTTTATTTATGATTCTGGACACGTTATGACACAGATAAATGAGCGCTCTGTATTTTTACTTTATTAATTAAACTCGATTTTCTCGAAAAGTATGAAAGAATTTAAAAATCTGTTTTCACCAATCGACAGATAAAGGAAAGAGCACGGACAACTTCGAAGATGGCCGAAATCGGTACAACGCCAAGCACTCTAATTGTACTATTATGATACCCCCTAGAAATTTTCAATCCCTAGATATAGTAAGTAACATATCAAACCGCTCATAACGACGAACATGATAGAATATAACATTATTATGTAGTGTTTAGCCGATTGATAAATTTAGTTTGAAGATGGTCGAACTGGCATGTATTCTTAACTAGCTATTATCCCTTAGAAATTTTCAAAGGCTATGGTATTGCATGTAGTACATCAAGTCATGAATGAATATAACTAATATAAATGAGCTCGAGATGGTCGAAACTGATTCAGTTGTATGTGATCTAATAGAAGGGCCAATATTATTTCAAATTAAAGGTTAATATAAATAAGATTGAAATAATTGATCTTGAGAAAGCTATACGTTGTGAAAAATTATCACAGGAGCACGGCACAGAAGCAAGCTGTGTGGCTGAGGAGAAGGTGATGGAAAGTTTGATGGTGGCGCCATCTCTTGACACTAATTACTAAACTTCGCGAACTCAGGAAGAGGAAAAGAGCGCGAAGGAAGAGCAGAAGTAAGGCAGAAACGACGTCAGACGGGGGATTGGAAAATTTCATGTCAGTGCGAATTTCGAGCGAGCGAGACATTCGCAGGTGAAAACGACACTGCAATAACAGATGTCGCGAACCGCCCACATGCTGAAGACAGAGAAGGCTGGATAAATAAAGCAGTTAGTCGTTTGCGAGGTGAGAGATTAAGCATCTTTGCTAAGCGATCTTAAGCATCTTCCGTGAGCTTGCGAAGGAGTGAAGCATTCATTGGCAGTCAAGGTAAAAAGGGAAGCGACTTAGTGCCACTAGCTCATTCTGCTGCAGTACTGACAGGTTCAGCGAGCGCAATTTCCACTTACGGAAGCTGCCCAGCATCGTTAGGTCCAGTTTTGAAGCCATTGCTAGTGTGAGAGAGTTCAAGTGTGCAGACATTAATTTTAAGTATGGTTTTACTTTTTCTCAACAAGGCCTAGGCATATGTTCCCTCTTACGCGTTGTAGGATCTAGCATTTCGTCCCTAGCCGTTCCGACCAGCGCATTCCAGTCATTAGTATTGTGTAGGGCTAATTGCGCATTGGATATTGTTTAAAATATTGGAGATGAAGTGATGGAACTTCATGGAACAAGCACTGATCAAATAAAGAGCATCATGCTATGGGGTTTAAAGGCATACTTAGATGCTGAATTAGGAGCCTCTTACAATACGGCTTTAGTCAGTTACATGATAGGTAATTTCTTAGTGCTCTAAAATTCAGAGTCGTTATTGTTACATGAATTCTGGCACCGGGCGGTGGTTCTTTGTCTCGGTATCCCCTGTCAGTGGCCGTATTAATGTTCCTTATTGTTCTTTCTCCATAGGTTCTGGTAACCATAGAAACCTTAACTAAATGCCTAGCGTTGCCGTTTACCTGTGAGAGTTGGGAAGATACAATTGCGATGACAGAAGGATTATTCTCCATAAACTTCGCCTGTGTTGGGTCTTCTTTACAGTATTCTTTATTTTCTTGTCGGAAGAAAATGGAATTTAGGTTAAGAGCGAGTTGCCCTAAAAAGGCTAACAACTCGTGTAGTAGCAATAGGTGTTTCTAAAGGAAAAAGAGCATGGAGGCATAAGGGAAAAACAATGGTGAAGTGGATGAAAGATGTGCATCCTATATGTAGAACCTTGCAAAGGAGATGCAAAAAGGGCATCCAATGACTTTTCAAAGGGTTTTGTTAAAAATGAGGCTAATTCCATTAGCGGTTAGTCCAGACTGGTCAAGGAGCTTTAGTGAAAGGATGGGCAGAATATTTGACAACTAATTTAAAGAAGGCCGGTAGTATTAAAGGCAAGGAAGTTTGAAATCGGTGACGGTTAAAGTTCTCAAAATAAAACATTGTTGCATCAGTTAAAACCTCAATTAGAGTCATAATCGTTATTACCAGAGGGGCCAGTTGCATCTAGGGCACATCAGCTTCAGAACTTGAAGAAACCTCTGACCTGGCCAATAGGATTCCGTAATTCTTCGGGTAGCAATGAACCGGGGGTTTCGATAGGTCCTCCACCAAATAGTCTTGCGGCTACAGGTCAAAGCGCTAATGTTGCTTGGGTGTCGTAGAGTAGAGCCAAAGTGGACGAAATATTCGCCACTACAGCTAAATCGCAGATAAGCACCGAGGTTGGCTGCCAAGCAACGTCAGAGAAGCATTGGGCAAACCTTGACGCGTTAATGGTAATGGTAGAGTGTATAAAAGATACTCTGGGATCCATAGAAAACTGGATAAAAAATTTGTTTATCAGTTTAAATGGCAAAGCGAGCAAGGAAACGGGCATTTAAGAAACGGCATACAGACCAACATAAGGGTTCTACCAGGAAAAAGCGTTATTCGCATTCTCAATTAGGGTGCCCAAGGTGTAAGGACTCGTGCCAGGTAGAGTTTCATCGGGCCACTAAGGGTCGAAAATACCATTGGCCTTGCAGTGAGATTAGGTGGTATGTTAGAGTAGAGAAGAAGAGGAATGAAACTGACCTTAACAAAGCCAGTAATAAAAAGCGAAAGTGTGTTATGATGAGCCAGGTACCAAAAATAAATCACAAATCCAAGTTTTGAACCCAATTTTATCGATGAAGACAAAGAGATAGATATAGGGTCTTACAGACATTCCTGTTCTATTTTATAATGGTCTTTTTAAGAATCCCAAGTCAGAATTTCAGAAATCCATTATTTATTAATACACATGCATAGACTCTGTCTCTATAGGACTGCTACCCCCAAAAGTTTACTTGTGCACTAAAAATTTTGAATTTTTGAAATTCTGACTTTGGATTCTTAAAGATTATCAGAAAATAGAATAAAAATGCCTGTAAGACCCACTCTCTGTCTGTTTGTCTTCATCGATAAAATTGGGTTCTAAACTTTAAAAGTTCCACACTTTCAGGGCCTCTATCTCCTAAACTGTTGGATCAATTGAAAAAACACCACTAATAAAACATTTCTAGAATATTCTGTACAATCTGCATATACATTAAAATAAGGGGTTCCTATTTAACATATCAAAGTTACCCCCTCCCCCCAGCCCCATTCACAAGGGGGGGGGGGGAATATTTTAACTAATTAATTTTACCCGCGAAATAATTCACTTTTGATTTTGGACATTTTTTCGTACAATCCTTAGTTTCCGAGATATTCAGTTGTCTCAAGATAAATGCCTCATCCTGTATATAAAGAAGAATCTTTGTTTGTAGGAGGGTTTGTTTCTTATACAAATCTACAGTTTTATTTCGATCTTCATGAAACTTTGCACACATGATCTTCAAAGCATGAGGAAAGTCATTGTCTACCTCAGATTTCGAAAAATTAATAATTATCGATAAAAAAATCGAAATTCACGGTTATGGCTAGCCATACTAATAAGATGTGTCGCATGACCATCAAGGCAAAATACAAGGTTTGCATCAGCTAAGGTATCATCACGTAATTCATTATTATTCAACAATGCTATCATCATGCCACAAAGTTTGTGCATATAAATAAGGTTGATTAAGCCATGTAATAAAGATTCATTCCACTTCTGCGAATTATAAAACAAAACTGATTTGTAACAATGATAGAATTCCTGTTGTTTGGCCTTTTCTTGGTATTGATCATTCTTAGAACATACCAGTTTTTAGAAAATCTTTAAAAATGAACAGTAACTGTAGATAATGGAGAGTTAGCAGACAATTGAGAAACTGAGCAAGTGGTAAGTAATCCAGTGAATATCGAAGTTCTCATATGGTCGCCGACGATGCATGCATGTCAACTGAGGAAACTGCGATTTCTAGACCACACAAAGAGATGAAAGCGCAAGTTTTGCTTCAAAACATCTAGTGCAAAGTACAAATTGTATCACCAGATTACCAAGTAGTGAGTAAACCACTCAGTTTGTTGGAATTGCCGAACAAACGGACTCAAAGTATCATGTGCAACAGCTACCACCCAAATAGATAGTATCCTCGTCGAAGTTGTTGTTGCCATATATTGGAAACAATCGGAAAATTGAGCAGGAAATGAGTATAATAGACGATAAAGATTAAGCAGTCTCCTTCGAAGAGGCGAAGAAATACACGGCTCTCTATTCAGCTCCGTAACAGCATTTAAGACGATTGGCGAAAATTTGTTGTTTCTAATACAAATCTGCAATTTTACTCCGATCATGATGAAATTTTGTACGCTTGGTCTTCAAAGCAAGAGAAAGGTCACTGTTGACATCCAAAAATTACTAAATATTGATACTCATTATGATGGCAGGGCATATTAATAAGAGGTATATCATGACCAACAATGCAAGGCAAAGTTTGTGCTATAAAAATAAGGTTCAATTTGTAACAATGCATAGAATAACTGTTGTTCAGGTTTTTCTTAAAATTTATAATTTTTAGAAAACTTAACATTTTCTAGAAAATTTTTGTAAATAAGCAATAACTGGAGATAATGAAGAGTTAGCAGACAATTGAGGAAGATTAGAAAGGCGACAGAGGAACCAGTCCCTTCGCACAGTGTTGTATTGGTTTCACCAGCACACAGCTGCAATCGAGCAAATGGTAAACGTTTTAACAGACTGCAAGACCACACAAACTGGCCAAGTTTTGCTTCAAAACATCGAGAGCAGAGTACAATTGCAGCAACAGTTTACCAAGTAGTGAATAATTGAAAAGAATGAGTATTAGTCACAGAAGACAAAAAGTTTTCTAGGCGTCGGAAACATCTGAACAACGGGAGCAGGAAATTCCAGAATTATTGAGAACCAATTTGTGCTATAATTTAACTTCTTGAGGCTGTTCTGATTACTTACAACTATAAATATCCCGGGCAACACCGAGAGCCTCTTCTAGTATATAATAAATAAAAGATTCCTCATAAAAGGTGACTTGGATATAAAATGAATGAAGCACATTACTTTGTAATTTCAATAAAGATGATTAAATTATAAACAAACGAGTTAAATGTCTAAAATTCTTCAGTCACTTAAATACTTACTTACTTACTTACTTTTCCATCCCGCTTATCCGTTGGATCGTGGGGGCAGCAGCCCTATGGAGTATCTCCAGCGATCGCGATCTTCCGCCATCAGGCGCATGTCCTCCCTGATAATACCCAAGCGACTCGAACCCAGATTCTCCATGTACTCTAGCCGCCTGGTTCTAGTCCAAACCCTTGGTCTCTACCCACTGGTTTGGAAAATAACAACTGCCTAAAGACTCCCTTATTGTGCTGCTGTGCACTCTAGTAGTGTAACACCTGCAACACCTCTCAGAAATTTCATTTCAGCTGCTTTTACCCGCGATCGCACTCTTTCGGTCATTACCCAAGCCTCATGACCTTGGGTGTGAATGAGGAGAAAGATTGGTTTGATTACGGAGATCTTGGCTTTGTTACCTAGCTGGCGTTTCGTTACCAAGGATCGCCACAGTTCACGTCTGACCCTGCTTGCTGCACCGATCCGAGCATCCAATTCTTTCTCCTGCCGTCCACCACTCGTGAATGCAATCCCGAGAGTACTTGAATTTCTCCACCTGTCTCAATGAGGCTCCCCTAACATTGAGAGCGCACTGAGCAGGCTGTCTTGAAAGGACCAGAACCTCAGTTTTAGTCACACACATCTTCATCGCAGCTTCTTCACATTTGGTTGCAAACCGATCTAGTTCATGCTGAAGGTTCATGCGAGAAGACCCAAGCAAGACAAGGCCCTCAGCAAAGAGCAACCTCCCCACCAGTCGCCCACACAAACACGCTCATTACCTCGACTGCCCCTGTCTATCCAGTCCATAAAGATAATGAACAAGAGGGGCGACAGTATGCACCCTTGGCGGATTCCAAAAGCCACGGTGAATGGTCTTGACTTAATGCCATTTATCCGGACAGACATCTCAGAGCTTTCATATAGAGACATGATAGCAACCAGATTTCATACAGAGACATGATAGAGCCCATTCACTCCATACACTTGCAACACTTGTCAGAGCTTCACCCGAGGAATTCTGTCATATGCTTTTTCGAGGTCCACAAACCAAGCGTAGACCTCTTTTGCATATTCCCAGTTTCTCAAAGATTTGCCTTAGAGCAAAGATGTGATCCGTCGTGCTTCGGCCAGGTCGGAAACCACACTGCTCCCCCGACAGTTTGGAGTCGAGTATTTCCCGACCTCTCTTCTCCAAACACTTAGCATACACTTTCCCAGGAATGCTGAGCAAAGAGATGCCTCGATAGTTGTTGCAATCTCTCTGATCTCTCTTTTTGACGATAGGGATAACAATTCCTGTCCAATTATCCAAGCAAGCTGACACACTCGAGTCAGCCACAGGATACCATCTTGATTTAAGGCCTTTAACATCTCGGACCGGATTTCATCATCACCTGCAGCTTTGCTAGTCTTCAGGCACTTAATTGCCCATCTGACTTCTGCTTCAGTGATACTACCGTGACTATTCTCTGCTTCAAGGTGCACCTCTTGTGCCTCAGTTGTTGCTGTCACCGGATTAAGAAGAAATGCAAAGTATTCCTTTCACCTATGGAACACGCTGTCCTCCATTTTCAGAAGCCTCCCATCTGAACTCTTAATAGTTTGTGATGAAAGAGACTTCTTTCCACGGAGGCGGTGCACAGTGTGCCAGAATACCTTGTTTATCGAACCATAGTCTACATCCAATTTCTCTCCAAACTTCTCCCAGGCCTTGGCTTTAGCTGTTGATACTGTCTCTGCTGCTGCTGCTTTTCGCGCCTCAGTGTATCGCACTCGACTCGAAGTTGACTTATTTGCAAGATATAGCAAATAGGCTTCCTGCTTTGCCTTGACGGCTTCTTGGACTTATTGGTTCCACCATGCAGTCCTTTTCTCACCACCCTGCACCCCACTCAGTCGCTTAAGACCACAGCACAATTCCGCCGAAGTAATCACAGCAGTGTTAAACAACTGCCATTTCTCTTCAACAGTACCACGATAACTGGGTCGTTCTTTGAAACTTGATAATACGTTATCTACAAAGGTCTTCCTCACAGCTGTATCCTCCAATGCCTCCCATTTGATGCGCCAAGTTTGTCTGAACCTAGCATTTCGCTTTGCTGGCATGGATTCAGAGAACCGCAAAGTGCAGACAACAAGGTGGTGATCAGTTGATAATTCTGCCCCTCTTCTCTCACGCGCATCCAACACTGATCGGAATAAGTCTGCTGATACGATTACAAAATTAGTCAGTGATTTCTGGTCCATTGCATGCCTATACCAGGTATACTTATGGACATCCCTGTGCTGAAAGAAGTTGTTTGTGATGGAAAGTCCATTGTTGGAACAGAGATCCAACAAGCACCTCCTATTCGCATTTAAATCCGCGTCACCATTCCTCCCAATCACGCCTTTCCACGTTTGGTCATCAGCCCCTACGTGTGCATTGAAGTCGCCCTGTAGGATAACAATCTGCACTGCCTCTACTGCTAAGAGCAGCATCAACTTCATCTAGAAAGAGTGGATACTCTGTGACTGCATTCGGAGCATCTGTAACATAATCTGCCAGCCGGGGACTTTAGAGTTTCCCCACTCCCGCCTGGGCAGTCATCTTAGGGTCGACACCTGAGTAGAAGAGATTCTTTTAAGTCCACAGTTCCAGAACCAGGACGTTTCGTAGAGGTAGTACCTATGATATCCAGTTGATACCGTTTTGCTTCCTCCAGGAACTCTGATTCCTTTCCTGTCATGGAGAATACGTTCCAAGTGCTGATTGACAGCACCCGATCCCGTTGTTGCTTTACATGTTTCTCCTCCTGGGTAAAGGCATGCGCTGACCTCGACCGTTTCCCCAAGCGCATACCGAGTGCACTAGTGGGGCTTCTCGAAAGCATTTTTCCGAGATAACAGCCAGGAGACTGTCGACTATTTTTCGAATGAGAGCCTCTGCCTAACTCCCGAACGCGGGTGACTTTAACTTGCGCCACACCCAATGCAGTATGAATTCTCTCATTCGTCGACATCATGATATATATATTTGTTTGGATTTTCTTTGTCTCACTTCTCAGAAGTCTTCCAGACTGGTGAACAGTCTGATGAGAAGAGGAAGAAGATCTGGTGACTTGCGCTACTATCTCGCTTGAAGGAAGATGATGCCCCTCCATCGTTTCTGCTACGGTGTGTCTCTGGGTCATTTCTTGGGAGGGCTTTTGGCCGACACAAGCCCATCCCGCTACGTAGATGCGGTTGAATATTTTGCATTACTAACTGGTGATGACACACATGCTGTAGGTAGTGTGCAGGTGAGATTCTCAAGGGCTATAAAGACGAATGCAATGGTGGAGGAACAGCTGTTTGCAATCGCCGACTTGGAGCACATTGTGGCATCCAAGCCGTCCTCTGCAGAGCTGGCGTCCTCTCCATTCACGAAGTCACTTGCTGGCTGCAGCAGAGGGATGCCATCTCGAACCACTGAAGGCCAATGATCGAGGTGGAGATGGTGGTGGCATGATCTCCCGCAATTCTCGAGTTAGAGGTGGAGGCAGATCCATATTACAAAGTTATGCAGATGGACCTGGTGGTGTCATCAATGTTGGTCGCTGAAGTTGGTATCTAATGAGGCGATGATTGGGTTGATGCTGGTGGGCCATTAGCCCTCTCTGGACAATGATGATTTTTACCCAATGCAAGAGCAAGTCTTACGTTTCTTCAGGAGACTGCAATCTCACCTGATGTGCGACGTTGTTTGCAGTGCCAGCAGCACTGCCTCTTTCCCTTATAATACACAAAGACACGTTCTCTGTGCATCACAAGAGATTCTGGAATTCTCACTCCCTTCGCATATCGAACAGCACGTCGCCGTTCTTAAGAAAAGGAATGTTGGCATGAAGTTTTTGATATGCTTCTCAGAGAGAAGCGGCAAAATCCTCCTGATGTGAACTGTAAGACGACCAGGGTCAGCATCATAGAGATGGAGTGTAATGTTGCCCACCTTAACATACTCTGCACCTATGATATGATCAGCTCTGACGTTGCCTGCATATCGTCTTCGATTCACTTAAAGAGAGTATTTGCAGGACAGTAATTGCGAGATCATTGGATGGCAAAAGGCTCCATGGAAAAGAGTTTTGGTACAGAGCCCCCTCATGAACTCACTGACAGGGTAGGGCCTGTCGGCGACAACCATGATTGTTTTCCATGGTCAAGAAAATTTGAAGAAAGTTAAAGTTCAGGGGAGAGGGCGCAACCTTCCCCGGGGTCACTGGTAGGGGAAAGTTACCCAACTCAGATGCACAAAACAAAGGTCACTTAGATGGTGGTTTGAAAATCATAAAGTCAAGTCGCTATTATTTCTCACTTACGGGCGTAGATTTAAACATAAACCTCTTTGGCGCGGCGTAACTTCATTTTCTAAACCTGGCGAAGCCACTCTTTGTGTCCTCTGTTCGTTGCTCTTCTTTTTATTCAAGTTTCAAGGATTCTGGAGTGCATCTACGCACTCCCTCCACCAATCTGCGCTCTTCAATCTAATTTCTCTTTTCTTGCTTGTGTGCCGGTATGATGCCAAGCCACCAGACTCGAAGCTTCTGTCAACTCTACTCATCTGACGAGTTGACATTTCGTGTATATATTAAGCGATCTTAAAATAAATAATTTATTTTTTATGCTTGGTTTAGTGGCATGTAAAAAAATAGGCTTTCTTTCTGAATTATTAAGTAGCGGAAAAATGGAGCTACTAATTGTTTTCACAATGTCCGTCTGTCTGTCCGTCCGTCCGTCCCCTTCATAATTTCCGTATTTTTTGAGGTAGAAGGTTGAAATTCGTAATGTAGCTTACTATGGGCATGTGCACCTTCACTATTTAGTTTGGTATTGATTGGCCCACTGGGATCGGAATTTCCGGGGCGGAAATTAGAGGGGACCAAAAGGTCTACGCGTATTTATGCATATAAAGGAGTGACATTCGGTACGCAGATTCCTCTAAGCAAGATCAACTTTACTGTAAAGTTTGGGCTAAATGATCCTAATAGGCTCGGAGTTATGGGGGTGGCAATCATTTGGTCTTTAGAACTATGGAAACATATACCATGTGATATATCATTTGATCGGAAATGATGAGAAACGAAAGAAGATGCTACATTCGATAAAATCAACTTTTCGATTAAAAAAATGGGGGGGGGTTAAAAAAGTGCAGATAAAAGGGTAAAAATAGGTGACCTAAGCGCTTCAGCTATTTTCTTATACTTTCCTGGGGAGGATTAATTTCTTGTTGCCATTTGAGTGCAACGTGTTTCAGTTTTCATGGCGATTTTTGCAATGTCTGGTTTACGAGAGCAACGATACAACATGAAATTTTTCGTGAAACTGGGGGAAACATTCACGGAATCGCAAAAGAGACCACTGGTAGTGGAAAGACAACTCATGGCTCCTTCATCATCATAATGGTTCTGTCCCCTCAGCCTTTTTAATTCGCTACTTTTGGGCCAAATATCACATGACTATTCTCCCCCAGCCACTCTAATCCTGAGATCTAGCTCGCTGCGACTTTTCATTGTTTCCAAAATTGAAATCAGTGCTGAAAGGATGCCATTTCGACTCCATTGATGACATTAAGAAAAATTCGTCACTGGCATTGAAGGATATTCCAAAAGAAGCTTTCCAGGACTGCATGGTAAAGTGGGAACACCACTACAAGCGTGTGAATAAAGTCGAGTACTTTGAAGAGGATAAAGAGCTGTAAGCTGTATATTAAATTTAAAAAAAAACTTTTAAACATCTTGGGTTACTTTTAGAACAGACCTGGTAGTAAAAAATTTAAATATTATATTATTGTTATAACTTTAAAATTTATAACTAATCTATATATATATCTTTCTATACATATAAAGAAGGATGTTTCTTTGTGGGCTTGTTTGTGGGTTTGTTTTTTTTTTCTTATACAAATCTACAATTTTATTCCGTTCTTGAAGAAATTTTGCATACTTGATCTTCAAACCATGAGGAAGGTCACTGTCTACCTCAGATTTCGAAAAAATAATAATTATTGATAAAAATCGATATTAATGGTTATGGCGAGGCATATTAATAAGATACATCTCATGACTAACAATGCAAGGCAAAGTTTGTGCAACAATAGGTATCAACAATAGTATCAATACGCAATTCACAAACACACTGTACAGACCCACAATATAAGGAAAAGTTTGTGCAACAATAGGTATCAACAATGCATCAACACAATGCAGGGATTAACAATATATACCTCGTGACCAACAATGCAAAGCAAAGTTTGTGCAACAATAGGTATCAACAATGGTGTCAACACGCAATTCACAAAATATCTGTACAGACCAACAGTATATATCTTATGGCCAACAATGCAAGTAAAAGTAGTTTGTGCAACAATAGGTATCAACAATGGTATCAACACGCAGTGCACCAACAGTATGCGGGGATCAATAATATATATCTCATGACCAACAATGAAAGGCAAAGTTTGTTCGATATAGATAAGTTTCAATTTGTAACAATGAGAATTCCTGTTAATCAGGCTTTTCTTAGAAAAGAGTTCTTAGTGCTTAACAATTTCTTGAAAATCTTTAAACGGATATATATTGAGAAGGACAAGATACAAGAACCCTGGAATACAATAAATAATAGTTATTAATTAAAAATACAAATTAAATAAAAAATAAGGTATAATAAACATAATGAAGACTCTCTCCTATCTTTCATAACCCACTCTAACTCCATCCACCCCTCTATCAAGTTTTCTCACAATTATTCTATCACAACTGTTTCTTTTTTGGATGTCGCTATCTCTATCACTAACAACAAATTGTCTAATAATCTCTATAAGAAGCCCACTGACAGGCACCAGTACTTACACTATGATAGCTGCCATCTGCTCTATTGCAAGGATAACATCCCTTTAGGTCAGTTTACTCACTCCCTTAAAGCAAGAGGCTACCCCAAATCTGTCATACGCGCTTTTATCTATAAGCATCGCAATTCCTCTTCTAACAACAATTCTAAACCTTCTCCAGCCATGGCCACACCTACGTTAGTTCTTCCTTATCATCCAACCCTCAATAGTTTTAAAAATATCCTAAGGAGACATCAACATATAACTGATAACTCTCCTCTTCTCCATTCCATTCTACCAGAACCACCTAAAGTTTCTTTTAAACGGACATCTAATTTTGAAGATATTCTGGTCCATGCTGCTATTACTAAACCACGCACTTCCACTAAGGGATGTCCTCCTTGCAATGAAAAGCGTTGTGGCATTTGCCATTTTCTTAACCCTGCTACCTCCATTTCCAGGAGTGCTTCCTGCTTTACTTTCATAATTAACCAGAACCTGACCTGCACTTCTCACCATCTAATTTACCTGTTACATTGCAAGGTATGCCAGAAACAGTATCTCGGTGAAACAGGCACTACCATACGTGCCAGAATTGCCGAACATAAATTCGACATCCTCAGCAATGCTGACACCCCTGTCGCTAAACACTTTAATTCCCCTGGCCACTCTTTACAGGCCATCAGCCTTTATATTCTTCGTAGTAACTTCCATAACAAAAAAGAAAGAAAGCAATTCGAGTCTTTTTTTATTTGGAAATTCAATTCCCTCACCCCTAATGGCATTAACCTTAGCAAAGGCACCATTACCTTTCCCATGTCCCTCTCCAACTTCAGCTATTCCTTAATTTGTCGCAAGCCCTATGGGCTCTTTTTTTCTTTCTTTTTTCTTTATCTTATCTTTTATTTCTTCTTTTCAATGTTCTTCAATGTTCTTTCATATTTTTCTACCTTTGACCCGATGCTCTTACATGTGGGACTATTTTACAGGGTGACTAGCGACCAGGAATTGCCATGGAATTTTTTTCTTTTTTAACCGGGAACAGTCAGGGAATCATAAAATCGAAAATTTTGAACAATGTCAATAATATTCTTTCATGACAGCCTTTTTTGTCTGCTGATAATCAGGAATAATCAAGGAAAATTCAGGGAATTTTACGAAATCTTTTTGCTAGGCACCCTATCATTCCTAAACGTTTTTATAATTTCACTTTCATATGTTTCATCCTATTGCATTTTTCTCGCCGTCCCCTTATTATTTCCTATTTGTCCTCCGTCCTGTCCTATCCCAACAGTTCTTCTAATTAATCTCATTTGTTCTCTTCTTGTTTTTCAGCCAATAACGTATTATTATTCCCCATGCAAACTATATATAAACATGTCGGTTAGTACAACTTTCATCGTCAATCTTATTTTCTTTTTTGTATAATATGGAAGACCGCTTGGGGTGGTTAGGCTTCTTGACTACCTCAGTGTATTTCATTTGGAGTTTATTCTGGCTGCTTTCGCCCCATCCTAACAAATGTACACTTCACTGTTCGATTGTCGATTGTCGACAACTTTCATAACTTCAGGATAATTCTCTAATATTCTATTTGCTTTTAGAGAATTATCCTTTTTTGCTTTGATAAAGGATAGTCTCTATCCGAAACGTCAGCTGTTTATTTTGATGTAGATTAATTATTTTTGTTTATTATACCTTATTTTTTATTTAATTTGTATTTTTAATTAATAACTATTATTTATTGAAAATCTTTAAAAATTATCAGTAACTGGAGATAATGAGTTAGCAGACTATTGAGAAAGAGTGAAAGACGATAGAGGAAGCACTCCTGTAGCTCCATGTTGTATTAAGCAAATGGTAAGCACTCCTTCAGATCCAAACATTTCCTAAAAATACATATTGACTATATTCTGTGGGAATGTGTATATTTTGGAAACTGACATGCTGATGATGCGATGATTGAACGTTCGTTTCCAAGAATTAATAATAATTAGCATAAAATGATGCAGTGAGAGCACATTAACAAGGCAGTGTCTATTGATGAGGCAAAGGAGTCACGAGTGTCTCCCTTGAGTTCTATATCAAACGTCCAGATGAGTGGCAAAAATTTATGTGCCTGGAAAGGAAAGAGAAAGAATGAATATTGGTCACAGAAACTCTGCAACTAAAACAGAAAAAGCTATACAAGCATTTGAAACACCTGAACAACGGGAGTTTCGAATAAAGCAAGAGGATATAAGAGTTTCTACGTCAAGGACAAGAAAAACTTCAGTTTAAATCATTGGGTGATGTTCCACAGTGGTGAGGCAAATCGAGAACAGCTTAGATAAAGACCCGGTATATCACCTAGAATTCCTGTTTTTCGTATTTTTCGTAGAACGTAAAGTCCCTTTGCTTAGTGTTGTATTGATTGAATTATTATTTAACCAATTTGGAGGTTTAATTTAGCTTTTTGAAGTTGTTCTATTTACCTACAAGCGTAATTATCCCGGGCAAGGCCGGGTCCTCTGTTAGTCTTTCTATATATATAAAGAAGGATGTTTGTTTGATTGTTTGTGGATTTGTTTGTTTGTTTCTTTCTTTCTTTGTTTTTTATACAAATCTACAGTTTTATTCCGTTCTTGAAGAAATTTTGCATACTTGATCTTCAAACCATGAGGAAGGTCACTGTCTACCTCTGATTTCGAAAAAATAATAATTATTGATAAAAAATCGATATTCATGGTTATGGCATGGCATATTAATGAGAAATATCTCATGACCAACAATGCAAGACAAAGTTTGTGCAAAAATACATATCAACAATGGTGTCAACACGCAATGCACCAACACTGTGCAAGGATCAGCAATATATGTCTCATGACCAACAATGCAAGGCAAAGTTTGTGCAATATAGAATTCAATGCATAGAATTCCTGTTATTCAGGCTTTTCTTAGAAAAGAGAATTCTTAGTACTTAACAATTTCTTGAAAATCTTTAAAAATGATCAGTAACTGGAGATAATGAGTTAGCAGACTATTGATTGAGAAAGAGTGAAAGACGATACAGGAAGCACTCCCGTAGCTCCAAGCTGTATTGAGCAAATGGTAAGGAAGTAAATAGAAGAATCCGCGTCCGCTAGACTACACAAAGTGATGGATGGCCAATTTTTGCTTCAAGACATTGAAAGAATTAAGGAAATTGCAACAACATCAAGTGTACATTTAAAGTAAGATTACGTGAGTAGAAAATTATTTAGACTAGAAGGCATTTTTGGAGAGGCCCATCCATTGTGAGCCTTTAAAAATTTTCTTTTCGGTAAATCAAATCCCGGTATATCACCTAGAATGGATTTTTTCATTGAAGAGGTAAATTCCTGTCTTACGGATTTTTCTTAGAATGGATAGCCCCGTCGCTCTATATTTTAGTGATTGAGTTATTATTTAACCAATTTGGAGGTTTAATTTAGCTTTTTGATGTTGTTCTGTTTCCCAGGCAACGCCGGGTCCTCTGCTAGCCTTTTTGTATATATAAAGAAGGATGTTTGTTTGGTTGTTTGTGGGTTTGTTTGTTTGTTTGTTATGCAAATCTACAGTTTTATTCCGTTCTTGATGAAGTTTTGCATACTTGACCTTCAAACCATGAGGAAGGTCACGGTCTACATCAGATTTCGAAAAAATAATAATTATCGATAAAAAATCGATATTCATGGTTATGGAAGGGCATATTACTTAGAATTATCTCATGAGCAACAATGTAAAGCAAAGTTTGTGCAACAATAGGTACCAACAATGGTATCAACACGCAATTCACAAAAACTCTGCACAGACCAACCAATATATATCTCATGACCAACAATGAAAGGAAAAGTTTGTGCAAAGTAGGTATCAACAATGGTGTCAACAAGCAATTCACACTACGCTCGGACCAGCAACAGATATCTCATGATCAGCAATGCAAGCCAAAGTTTGTGCAACAATAGGCCCGTCGTGTTCTTATTAACAATGGTCTCAATGCGCAATTCACCAATAACAATGAGCACAAAATTATTCAGAGAATTATAACAATGAACATAAAATGATGATGCAATGATAGAAAGTTCTTTTCAAAGAATTATTAATAATAGACGAGATAGATAGGGCAGTCTCTCTCGATGAGGCAAAGGAGGTACACGTGTCTTCTTTCAGCTCCCTAACAAGCGTTCAGACGATTGGGAAAAGAGTGTGTGTTTCTTTGTGTATGAATATGTGTTTACCTACAACCTTAAGTATCCCGGGCAATCTTATATATATATAAAGAAGGATATTTGTTTGTTTGTGGGTTAGTTTGTTTGTTTGTTTTTTATGCAAATCTACAGTTTTATCTAACAGAAATTTTATCAAGATCGGAATAAAACTGTAGATTTGTATAAAAAACAAACAAACAATCCCACAAACAAACCCAAAAACAAACAAACATCCTTCTTTATATATATAAAGAAGGATGTGTGTGTGTTTGTTTTTTATACAAATCTACAGTTTTATTACGATCTTGATGAAATTTTGCATACTTGACCTTCAACGCATGAGGAAGGTCACTCTCTACCTCAGATTTCAAAAAAATAATAATTATTGATGAAAAATCGATATTCATGGTTATGGCAAAGCATATTAATGAGCAATATCTCATGACCAACAATGCAAGGCAAAGTTTGTGCAACAATGGTGTCAACACGCAATTCACAAACACTCTGCACGGACCAAGAATTCAAGGAAAAATTTGTGCAAAAATAGGTATCAACAATGGTGTCAACACGCAATGCACCAACACTAATGATCAACAATATACACCACTAGCAAAGGTACCCGGCGTTGCCCGGGATAATTACACTTGGATGTAAACAGAACAATCTCAAAAAATTAAATTAAATTAAAAATAAACACATGAAAATGCTTAGAATTAATACAGTAAAAATTCTTAATGAAAATTCGAAAAAAATCTTTTTAAAGGCTCACAATGGCTGGACCTCTCCAATAATTTCTTACTCACGTAATCTTACCTCAGATGTATACTTAGTGTTGTTGCAATTTCCACTCTTCTCTCGATGTGTTGAAGCAAAACTTGGCCATTCATCACTTTGTGCAGTCTAGCGGTCGCCGATTCTTCTATTAACTTGCTTCCCATTTGCTCAATACATCACGGAGCTAAAGGAGTGCTTCCTCTGTCGTCTTTCCACTCTTTCTCAATAGTCTGCTAACTCTCCATTATCTCCAGTTACTGATCATTTTTAAAGATTATCAAGAAACTGTTAAATACTAAGAACTCTCTTTTCTAAGAAAAGCCTGAATAACAGGAATTCTATGCATTGTTACAAACTGAAACTTATCCATATTACATCATTTTATGTTCATTGTTATAATTCTTTGAATAATTTTGTGCTCATTGTTATTGTTGAATTGCGCATTGAGACCATTGTTGATGCGAACACAATGGGCCTATTGTTGCACAAACTTTGCCTTGCATTCTTGGTCATGAGATATATATTGTTGGTTCATGCAGTGTGTTTGTGAATTGCGTGCTGATACCATTGTTGATACCTATTGTTGTACAAACTTTGCCTTGCATTGTTGGTCATGAGATATTTCTCATTAATATGCCTTGCCATAACCATGAATATCGATTTTTTATCGATATTTATTATTTTTCCGAAATCTGAGGTAGACAGTGACCTTCCTCATCCTTTGAAGGTCATGTATGCGAAATTTTATCAAGATCGGAATAAAACTGTAGATTTGTATAAAAAACATACACACAGACCCACAGACCCACAGACGCACAGACCCACAAACATCCTTCTTTATATACAAGGTGATTATAATTAAAGTCCCTTTGTAAAAATGCTATAAAAAAACAACCATGAGTCCGAATGACTTCAAATTTGGACTGAGCATTCTTGAAAAAGGGGCATTTGATATGGGATAAGAAAAAAATAGTTCCAAAATTTATCACTAGATGGCGCTGTAAGCGGCATAACGGAAGCGGATTCAGCTAGAAGTGACATTTTGAATTGAAATACGACGGCTTTGGCATGAGTTGTTTATGGCATGATGTTTTTACATTAAAGTTGGTCAAGGAATGCAATTGACACTAAAACAAGTTAAACATGATTTTTTTTTTATTATACAGTACAGTATTAGCAAAAAATCAACTGTACCGGTCAATGAACATGATTGCTTCGGGTTTGATGATGGAAAACATGACTTTCAAGTCATTTAACAGTTGTGGCACTGTTAGTGCAAAGCCCATCCACCACGGCAAGGTCGTACCACATCGGATGGGAAAAACCGGTTTTTAATTGTCCTTGGGCCAAAAACCGCATAAAAAGCACATAA
>JAHWFO010107670.1:861703-889041 GCA_023313115.1 Rhysida immarginata | reverse complement strand
TGATTCGGTTTTTAATTGTCCTTGGGCCAAAAACCGCATAAAAAGCAACAATGGAAACGCCTATTAATTATCTCGGGACTTGCGCAAGACATGTTCAATATGCTGTCCACCATTTTCCTCCACAAGTTTTAACCAATAAACAGCATGTTCCACAACAGACCGGAGTGTCTCCGGGGTCACGTTGTGAACGTGGTGCGTAATCCGAGCCTTCAATTCCGCTAAATTTGCAACTGGGCCACTGAACACATGATTTTTAAGGTAACCCCAGAGCCAGAAGTCACAAGGATTGAGGTCCGGTGATCTTGCAGGCCAGGCTCTCGGAAAATGACGGCTGATAATTCTATCATCTCCGAAATGTGTCTTCAGCAGTTGCTTCACTGGCTTTGCAATGTGCGGAGGAGCGCCATCTTGCATGAAAATTATTCTATCCACGCATGCATGCTGTTGAAGTGTTGGAATTACCTGGTTGCGTAAAAGACACGCATACCGTTGACCATTGACTGTACAGGTAACGGGACCCGCAGGACCCACTTCCTCGAAAAAAAATGGCCCTATAATCAATGATGCTGTCATCCCGCACCACACAGTTACCTTTGCAGAATGAAGCGGTATTGAAACACATGCGAAAGGATTTTCCGTTGCCCATATCCTGCAATTTTGTGTATTGACAACGCCGTGGAGATAAAAATGGGCTTCGTCTGTCCACAAGATGTTCCATGGCCATTCATTGTCCACTTCCATGCGAGCTAGAAATTCTAAAGCAAACGTGTGTCTAATTGGCAGGTCAGCAGGAAGTAACTCCTGAACACGGGTAATTTTATAGGGATAACAATGCAGGATATTGCGTAAAATTTTATTGACCGTGCTCACAGGCATGTTTAAAGTTCGGGCAATTCCCCGTGCACTGCACGTTTGCACACCACTGTTCGACCCTTCCTCTAATGCTTCAGCCACATCTTCTACTGACGTCAAAGCAACTGCTTTCCTCCCTCTGCCAGATTTCACTGCAAAAGAACCTGTCGCTTCGAATTTTTTAATCATACACCTCAGAGCCTTTGCAGACATCGGACCACATCCTTTTTTCATTCCCTTTAATACCCGAAATTTCTTTAAAGCTGCTATGGCAGAGTCGCCATTCTTGTAAAAGAGCTTCACAAGCAGAGCGCGATCCTTCATTGACAGACCCATGGCAAGCTGCTGAGATACAAATATGACGAGAACGCCATGAGGCCTGCGTTTTTATAACACATGCAATGTCTCATGCGCATGCGTACCTTTCAATTTGCATAGTACAAATCCTCCTAGGCATAATATGCCGCTTACAGCGCCATCTAGTGATAAATTTTGGAACTATTTTTTTTCTTATCCATATCAAATGCCCCTTCTTCAAGAATGCTCAGTCCAAATTTGAAGTCATTCGGATTCATGGTTGTTTTTTTATAGCATTTTTACAAAGGGACTTTAATTATAATCACCTTGTATATAGAAGAAGATAATGCCATTAATGACTGGACACGTTTTGTCGAATATCTAGAAAAATACTTGAAGAATTATCCTGAAATTTCAGAGTTGTAAAAGGGATATTACACCTCATATATTTCAGCGAAGGTTTTCTCCCGAAGGCAAATAGGGGACCAGCAAAGAAGTGAACCAAAAAAATAATGTTTGGAATCACTCTGTAAAAAATAATGCTTGAAATGCATTGTAGCTGTAGCATATGCTTAAAAGGCGTCGTTTACTTTGCTGTAGCACGTATATTCATGGATCTTTTTTCTTTAAAAAGATCGAAATGTTTTCGTAAGTTTTTTCTTTAAAACACGCAAGATTTTCAACCCAATGCAATGCCATTTACAGCAAACTTGACAAACTACAGTACAGACAACACCCTGCAATCAGAATAGAAATACCGGGTGGGCAAGAAATAACGTGAGATGTTCAGAGCTCGCTAGCGGGAATTCTGTTAGGCCAAATGCAGTACATTTTGGTGTATATACTTAGTAGAACGTGCAGTTTCGATTTCTGCCAAAAAAATAGTTCTAAAAGTCGCCATAGGGGGCGCTGATTTCAAGAAAACAGTGAATACCTAATTGTCAAATGAACAAATACCGTATAAACCAAATTTAGTAACAATAATAAACAATGTTTTATTTTTAATTACAAATGTGTTTCAATATGACCACCAGTATGCTGTTCCAATAGTTTGATCCTTTAAGGTTGAGAGGTCAGGAACATGTGCTTGATACATAAGGCTTTTCAAATATCCCCATAACCAAAATCACAAGGATTGAGATCAGGCGACCTGGCTGGCCATACCATGGGAAATGCACGACTAATGATTCTGTTGTCTGAAAAACGTTCTCGCAAGATCTGCTGCATCTGACATCCGATGTGCGGTGACGCACCACCTTGCATAAAAATGGTATAATCCAGACAACCCTTTTCCTGCAATCGTGGTATCACAAAATTCCAAGCATATCGGCATACCTGGCAGAATTGACGGAACAAGTCACCAATCCATGGGGACGGATTTCTTCAAAAAAGTACGGGCCGATGATGAAAGAAGCAGTAAAGCCACAGAATATTGTTAGTTTCGGTGAATGCATAGGAGTTGGTAGACACACTTATGGATTTGATGCAGCCCAAATACGGCAGTTGTGGGTATTGATATCACTATTCAAATAAAAATGTGCCTCATCACTCCATAAAATTTGCCATGGCCATGCATCATCCACTTCCATACGTGCTAAAAATCTCAACGAAAAGTCAGTTCGGGTACGTTCATCTCCAGGAAGCAATTGTTGAACAGGTGTGAGTTTATAGGGATAAAATGTCAATATCTTATGCAATATTTTCCTCACCGTCGAATATGGGATATCTGTTTTGCGTGCTATTGCGTGTGCACTGCTGGTACCCTGCACAGTAGTCATCTCCTGTTCCAGAACAGCAGTTGCAACTTCTTCAACGTGTTGTTGCCTGATCCGTTTGCGTCCCCGGCCTGGTTGCACTCCTAGAGTTCCGGTAGATTCAAATCGTTCAATCATTATCCGTAAGTTAGTTATGCTCATCGGTCCTCTTTGTAACGTTTTCAATCGCCGGAATTTACGAAGGGCAGCACTTACTATGTCGCTCTTCTGATAGAACAACTTGACTAATAACGCCCGGTCAGGCAGAGTAAGCGTCATCGTCAAGCCATTCGTTCGTGAATGATGAGAAATTCTCAGCCTTGCCTTTTATTGTCGTGATTCCTCAACACGGAACGCCCTTATGCAAATGTATTCATTGTTTTTTTGAAACAAGCGCCTCCTGTGGCGGCTTTTTATTCCTCTATCCCTTACGGTTTCTGATTGCAGAAATCGAAACTGCATGTTCCACTAAGTATATACACCAAAATGTACTGCATTTGGCCTAATAGAATTCCCGCTAGCGAGCTCTGAACACCTCACGTTATTTCTTGCCCACCCTTTGTATTAAATATTTGATGAAATATGATCATTTTTATTAAATAATGTTAACTGCGCATGCGTTACCAAATTGTCTTTTGCATTGTTTATTAGCCAAATGTATAGCTACTCTTATAAAAAGCCCAACCAAATAAGGTCAAAATTGAGCAAGATATCGCTAATAGAATGAGTTGAATTTCAGTTGCTCTCAAAAATAAACAAAACGATAAGGGGCTTCTCCAAATTTTTTTTTTGGATCGGAGACCAGTATCAACTTCTTCTCCTTACGCTGACTTGAAAAAATATTGACTTCATATTGACTTCATATCAGTGTAAGAAGAAGAAACTCATACTGGTGTCCGATCCAAAAATAAAAGATTCAAGAAAGCCCCTTATCGTTTTGTTTTATTTTTGAGAGCAACTGAAATTCAACTCATTCTATCGGCGATATCTTTCTAAATTTTCACGATATTTGCTCGGGCATGTATTAAGAGTAGCACTATACATTTGGCTAATAAATTAAGCAAAATACAATTTTACGGCATCTATATGGTAATGCATGTGCATGCGCAGTTAAACATTATTTAGTAAAAATGCTCATATTTCATCAAATATTTAATATTTTTCTATTCTATTGCAGGGCGTTGTCTGTACTGTAGTTTGTCAAGTGTTTCAGTTGTAAATGGCATTGCATTGGATTGAAAATCTTGCGTGTTATAAACAAAAAACTTACGAAAACATTTAGACGTTTTTAAAGAAACCTTTATATCTCCATGAATATACGTGCTATTCTGATACAAATGAACACAGAAAAGTAAAACAAGCCTCTTAAGCATATACTACTGCAACAATGCATTTCCAGCATTATTTTTTACAGGGTGATTCCAAACATTATTTTTTTGGTTCAATTCTCTGCTGGTCCTCTATTTGCCTTCGGGAGAAAACCTTTGCTGTAATATACGAGGTGTGACATCCATTTTACACCCCTGAAATTTCAGAATAATTCGTCAAGTATTTTTCTAGATATTCGACAAAACGTCTAAAATCGAAAGTGTCCGGTCATTAATGGCAATATTATGTATATCTCATGACCAACAAAGCAAAGCTAAGTTTGATGCTTAGAATTCCTATTATTCAGGCTTTTCTTAGAAAAGAGGGTTCTTAGAACTTAACAATTGCTTGAAAATCTTTAAAAATGATCAGTAACTGGAGATAATGGAGACTTACCAGACTATTGAGAGGAGGGTGGAGAGACGACAGAGGGAGCACTCCTTTAGCTCCGTGCTGTATTGAGCAAATGGTAAGCATGTCAGTAGAAGAATCGGCCACCACTAACTACAAAAAGAGATGAATGGCCAAGTTTTGCTTCAAGACATCGAGACTGAGAATTGCAACAACATCAAGGGGAACATCCAAAGTAAGATTACGTGAGTAAGAAATCATTTGGGCTAGCAGCAGCATACATGGAGAGGTCCATCCATTGTGAGCATTTAAAATTTTTTTCTCCGAATTTTCATTATTATTTTTACAGTATTAATTCTAAGCGTTTTCGTGTGTTTATTTTTAAGATATTGCAAAATCTATATGTAAGAAGAAGGATTTTTGTGGATTTGTTTGTTTGTGGGTTTGTTTTTTATATAAATCTACAGTTTTATTGCGATCTTGATGAAATTTTGCATACTTGACCTTCAAAGCATGAGAAAGGTCACTGTCTACCTCAGATTTCGAAAAATAACAAATATCGATAAAAAATCAATATTCATGGTTATGGCAAGGCATATTAATGAGAAATATCTCATGACCAACAATGTAAGCAAAGTTAGTGCAACAATATGTATCAACAATGGTGTCAACACGCAATTCACACTACGCTCGGACCAGCAACAGATATCTCATGACCAACAATGCAAGGCAAAATTTGTGCAACAGTAGGCCCGCCGTGTTCGCATCAACAATGGTATCAACTCGCAATTCACCAATAACAATGAGCACAAAATGATGATGCAATGATAAAGCAAGAATTATAACAATGAACATAAAATGATGATTCAATATGGATAAGTTTCAATTTGTAACAATGCATAGAATTCCTGTTATTCAGGTGTTTTCTTAGAAAAGAGAGTTCATAGTACTTAACAATTTCTTGCAAATCTTTAAAAATGATCAGTAACCGGAGATAATGAAGAGTTAGCAGACTATTGAGAAAGAGTGAAAAGACGAAAGAGGAAGCACTCCTTTAGCTCCGTGTTGTATTGAGCAGATGGGAAGCAAGTAAATAGAAGAATTGGCGACCGCTAGACTAGACAAAGTGATGAATGGCCAAGTTTTGCTTCAACATATCGAGATAAGAGTGGAAATTGCAACAACAACATCAAGTGTACTTCTGAAGTAAGATTACGTGAGTAAGAAACATTGGAAAGTTCCATCCATTGTGAGCTTTTAACATTTTTTTTTCGAGTTTTCATTAAGAATTTTTGCTGTATTAATTCTAAGCATTTTCATGTGTTTGCTCTGTTTACCTACAAGTGTAATTATCCCGGGCAACGTCGGGTACCTTTACTAGTTTTATATATATCTTTTATTAATTTTATCTAAAATTATTATTAACATAATTTTTCCACTTCAGGCTACACGAGAATCGTATGGAGATAAGGTGATATGTTACGTGCAAGTCAAGATAGAAGGGAATGTGTTTTTTTTTAATGTATAATATATCCAGAACAGGAATTACTTAAAACGGAGCTGTCAGCTGCGAGATCCTTTTAAAATATCTTAGCTCCACTATTATTCAGTACTAGAAGAGGTAACCAGCGTTGCCCGGGATAATTATACTTGTAGGTAAACAGAACAAACTCAAAAAATTAAATTATAAGTCTCAATTGGTTAAATAATAACTCAATCAATACAACACAGAGCAAAGGAATCCATTCTACGAAAAATACGAAAAACAGGGATTCTATGTGATATACCGGGACCAGGTACATTAGACTCAAGTTTTTCTTGCTCTTGACGTAGAAGCTCTTAGTCTATACGTTCACGGAGCTAAAGGATTGCTTCCTCTGTCGTCTTTTCACTCTTTCTCAATAGTCTGTTAACTCTCCAGTATCTCCAGTTACTGATCATTTTTTAAGATTTTCAAGAAATTATTAAGTACTAAGAACTCTCTTTTCTAAGAAAAGCCTGAATAACAGGAATTCTATGCATTGTTACAAATTGAAACTTATCTATATTGCACAAACTTTGCCTTCCATTATTAGTCATGAGATATATATTGTTGGTCCGTGCAGAGTGTTTGTGAATTGCGTGTTGATACAATTGTTGATAAGTATTGCTGCACAAACTTTGCCTTGCATTGTTGGTCATGAGAT
Source organism: Rhysida immarginata (assembly GCA_023313115.1). Taxonomy (NCBI): domain Eukaryota; kingdom Metazoa; phylum Arthropoda; class Chilopoda; order Scolopendromorpha; family Scolopendridae; genus Rhysida; species Rhysida immarginata. The sequence goes on along the minus strand of JAHWFO010107670.1, from coordinate 882,233 downwards.
ATTTCTTATTAATATGCCTTGCTATAACCATGAATATCGATTTTTTTTATCAAGTAATTATTATCTTTTCGAAATCTGATGCAGGCAGTGACCTTCCTTATGCTTTGAAGGTCAAGTATGCAAAATTTCATCAAGATCGGAATAAAACTAGATTTGCATAAGAAACAAACAAACAAACAAACAAACCCACAAACAAACATCCTTCTTTATGTATATAGAAAGAAAATAAATTAAGAAATCCTAACATATTATTGTGAAATTTGATATATCCCGTGTTAATGTATAATCGATAGTTCCACATGTCTGGACATGATCCTGCCATAAAAAGATGAATTTTTGGATAAATTTCTTTTATGTCTGCCAACAGAGCGAAACCACGCAATTTTTCATTTTGGATCTTTATGAACAAATATCACATGTTTCTCTGGTGAATTTACTGTCAGTATGTAACAATACGCTATTTACATCCCGTTCTTTTCTTTTCCATTGTTTTAAACAAAGTTATCCTTTGTTTCCCAGATAATGCGTTATATTTATATCCTTTGTTTCGCTGATATTTCCGGCGTTGCTCGGGGTATTTGTTTGATGAAATTTTGCAATATCTGAACGCATGTACAGTAAGTACGAGGGTTGGAATTTTAATAGTGGCAGCTGTTTTTTACAGCTGATACAAAAGAAATAGCTGGTTCGAAGTTTTACTGTCCGTCAATGTATTCACCAGCTGAATAATCCGTTTCCAGCGATGTGGAAGTCGTAGGATACTTTAAGCAGCGCCTTCCACATCGCACCTTTGTGGAAGACCATGGAGAACCCACTGCAAAACCCACCCATCATTTTGTATACTCGGCTGCATACAGCGCAAGCTGTGGCTGATTTATTCGTCTGCCGTCTCTGTACCTCTTGATGTTGTCGCTCTATTCCGCATATCACTGCGTCGAGCCTCACGCTGTTCTGTCGTCTCTGTGATTCGTGAAGCACATGCTATTTCCCGCTGACTCGCAAGTCTATGTTCCCATGCCTCGACCGATACCGCATTCCGTATTAATTTTTTTTCTTTGTTTTTGGATTCACTTGGATAATAGCCTACTACGAGCTACTAACAAACTCTTTAAAAATATATGAATAACAGAAATTGTATACAGTATTTTGATTTCAACCAGATGTGTCAATATCATAGTAAGAAATACAGAAATGCGACAGGAGCGCGTGAAAATGGGAAACCGCTGACGTCATGGTCCAAGGCAAATCTGTAACCAAATCTGTATTAAATGAGGAGCTGAAGCGAAGCAAGAGCTCGCATATCCAGAATAAATAAAAAATTAGTTAAGGCATCGTTATCCAACCATAAAAGGGTTTTAGCATCAAAATGTTACGAGCAATAGCAGCTTGTGACTGTAATAAGTGGAGGGACACAAATACAAAATTTCAAGTTCTTTGGCCTTTTCGTACAAAAGTTATAGCTTGATTTGTATTTGGAACCCCGCGGCCACGGCCGAGGCCTCAGAAGATTATATCAATTTTAATACGTAATAGTTAAAATTTTAAGCAATACATTAAAAATATAAAACTTTTCAGGTTTCTGGACTTCTGGTTTTAAATTTATAGCTTGATTTGAGATTGAGGCCTGGCAAGAGACTTATATAATTTTAAATAAAGATTAGCAAAATTTTTAAATACCACACGATGATTAAACAAAATTTCAGGACCGTAGGTCTTTCCGTTCAAATTTTATAGCTTCAGTTGTATTTGACACTGCCAGGGGCCCCGAGGCCTATACCAGTTACCTTGTATATTGTCTACTAGCTGCTACTCGCGACTTCATCCGCATTAAAGTCGAAATAGATAAAATCGAAACAGAAAATATCGCTTGCAAGTGTAGATTTCTTATTTCCCGAGATTTCATGATTAATCAGTGAGGGGCATTTCCATTTTATATTAAGACACTGCCCCAAATAAATTGAGATCAGGAAGGAAAAGTTAAATTACGACTATATTTTATGGTTGAATAGAAGTAATGTGAAGGCCAAAAAATTATGAAAAAGTTTCAGTATTGGTCTGCCACTCTCTAAGAGTGAAGGCCTTTGTGTTCGTTTTTAAAATTGACTTAAAAACTCAAGATTCGAAAAGATATGTTGAAATTTTAAGGAAAAAAAATTCCGTCTATATGTATGTATGTGACCAGTTTTGTGCAGCTAACTCCTCTGAAACGCCAAATAGCAGAACCAAATAAAAATTATGCATACTTAGAGGGTATCCTAAATTATGCCTTAGCGTATATTTTATGTCAATTTTGTAAGCTTTTTTCAAGATATAAATTTTTTGGGCTGTAGCGTTGAAACCAGCGAACCAAATTCAATAAACTCGACATGGACGTACTCCTCTCATTAAGGCTATTTTTTTTGTACATGACTTGTTTGGGTGTGATGAGCCATTTTGGAGATATTAACTATCTCCTCTCCCCAGACCCCCCCCCCCCCCCCCCCCGCGTGATTTTTTTTTTTCGTCTGTTTTTTTTTTTTTTTTTTTAAGTAATTCTTACTTAGAGGGGTCGTAAAACTATGCATTGAAGCATTTATTATAGAAATGGGCTAAGCCTTTTTAGAGAAATTAGTTTTTTTTGGTAAAAATGAAGAAATGGCAGAAGCATTCATTTCGTCACCCCAAACACAATGTAAACGACATGAACAGCTTTCCCTCTATTGAAAAACACAATGTTTTATTTTTCAATCCGTATCATTATCTTGTGGTAAGCCTGTGCAAATTTATCATTCTACCATACCAATGTATTTGCTTTTACGTTCGTTGTTTTACCTTCGGTAGCCAAAATAGAGATTCAGGGCTGGTGACACGAGAGCAAGCGACATACAGTTGTCAATTAATATATACAAGCTTTGTTGTACCCGAAGTACTCGAAATCTGCTCCACTCATGAAATACTCGACATATAAAGGTCTTAATCTAGTTCTTTATCGACATATGCATCTTAGCGACATCTGTTGGCAAATATTCTCCTTATATATAGATTCGTAAGGAAGAAAACCATTGTGCGATTTACTCGTTACAACATCTGTTGACATTATATTTTTGCTGGAACCAGTTGTTGTTTTTTGCGAGGGAATGAGACTTTTTCCCGAAGAAAAAAGTATCCTATATGTTGACTCGTGTACTAAATAATCTTCACAGCAAATTTCAACTAAATCCCTTCAATAGTTTTGGCGCCAACCTTTAACATATAAACAGAGATACAGACAAACAGACAAAAATCCTAAAACTATTGTTTGGGGTTCTGTATCGTTTATAACCACACAAAAATTCTAAAAACGGTTGTATGAGCTACAATATCGTTTATAATACACGTAGCAATCATTTTTTCTAAAAAACTTAAATATAAATTTTTCGCCTCGCTACTATTTTATTATATATATAGATAATTTTTAAATAACGCACTGTAAAATATAAAATTCAAATTCTTAGACCTCTTTACCATTCAAGTGTTAGAGCTTATTTGTCATTTGCGCTTCAGGCCCCCTGTCGAGAGCTAAGAGCCTTATACCAGTTTTTCGTGTATACAGGGTGAAAATGAATAATAAACAAAGATAACAGGTGGGGGGAAAATGAATATTGATTAGTTGGTTTTGATGTCCACTAATTCCGAATAAAAACATTTCGCATCCCTGGTGGTGAAGGGGTAAATTTTGAAAATTTTAATTTTGTAGGGGTAGGGGATAGACCCCATGTGTTTTTGGGAAAGTTGTAGAGCATCATTTAAAATGTAGGTTTAGCAAAAAACCTGGTGAAAAAATCTCATGCTCTGTCCTCTTTATCGAGTGGGTAAAGTCAAAGGTATGGATAGCCGATGTGGACAAAAACCATACTTTTTAGAAAACAGTAGGGCCTACATTTGGAAAATTAATGAGAATGAATGAGTCTTTACCCTGAAAAGCTAATAATACTGTTTTCTAATGCATTATCAAATGTACTGTTTTCTAATAAGTAATAAAGTTCTAATAAGTTTCTAATGAGGTTTTCTGTTTTTGTCTACATTACCTAGCCATACCTTTCACTTTAGCCACTCGATAAAGGGCCATACCTACATTTTACATGATGCTCTAAAACTTTCTAAATAACACATTGGGTCTAACCCCTACCCCTACAAAATTAAAATTTTAAAAATTTACCCTTTCACCCCCAGGGACGCGAAATGTTTTTATTCTGAATTAGGGGACATTAAAACCAAATAATAAATATACATTTTCCCCTAGTCTGTTCCCCTTGAGTTATTTGGCCCTAAAGACGGGATACCAATTAAGAAACACCCTGTATTAGCTAAATTCTTTAGTAAACTTCTATAAGTATACAATTTTCAGATTTCTAAGCCTTTTCGTTTTAAAGTTGTAGCTTTGCTTTTGTTTGGGGCCTGTGGAGCTCTGCTGGGGCCTATATTACTTTTTTGTATATTTGCAATATTTTTTAGTACCACACAATGAATATACAAAATTTCAGGTTCCTAGGCCTTTCTGTTCAAAAGTTATAACTTGATTTGTATTTGAGACCTCGTGGTCTTTTGATGGGCCCCATAGGCCTACATCACATTTCCTATATATTTGCTATATTTTTTTTAGTACCACACTACGTATAAAATATATAAAATTTCAGGTTCCTGCGTCATTCCGTTCCAATGTTATAGCTTCAATTGTATTTGGGGCCTCGGAACTTCCGGCAGGGCCCTAGAGGCTTGTATCACATTACTTGTATATTGATTTTATTTTTTTAGAATCTCACTAAAAATTTAAGAAATTTCAGGATTTTTGACCTGTTTGTTCAAAAGATAGAAAAGGGACCATGGAATTCATACAAGTGGCCCCTGAGGGGCCCCAGGCCACCCAAGAGGATTAGCTATATCTTTCGTACTGTCCTCTGTATAGGGCCTACGTGTGTAGAAAATTTCAACCATCTAGATCAATCCTTTCAAAAGTTATGACCTCAAAATGTTACGAGCAGTAGCGGGAGGATTGGCTATTCTTCAAATACAGTTCTTTAAATTCTGACATCAAATAGTCAAACTCTGACGTCACAAATTGCTCAAACGCAATCAAAACTCCATAGACATAAAATGAAGTCAGTTGGGGAAACCACAAAAACACATTGCTTGGTCCATCCTAAAGGATTCGCTATATTTTTCGCTCCGTCCGCTATATAGGGCCTGCGTGTGTAGAAAATTTGAAGCCTCTAGGTCAATCCTTTCAAAAGTTATGGCGTGTGACATACATGTTAGGTACATCTGTACCATCGTTAATATAGTTTTAGATGATGCTAAAACCCTAAATAACTCTATTGTAGATATGCGATCTCCTGCTTCTCTTCAACGCTTCACTTTAGTAAGTGTTCCACAGGTTATTTTTAAATAAAACTTGTTAGCCTCCGAAATAAAAATTTTACTCCAGAAAATTAAAATTTTTCTTATTGTTTTTTAAACAATGGATAATACAACAAAACAGGAGAAAACCTCCTTGGTGTGCCGCAATTAATTGTACCAATTCGAGATACAAAAATCCTGCATTTAGTTTTTATTCCTTCCCAAAAGCTTTAGTACGTAAGGAATTGCAATAATACAAAATTACTTAATTGGTAGTTTATTTTACATGCCGGGTGGGCAAGAAATAACGTGAGGTGTTCAGAGCTCGCTAGCGGGAATTCTATTAGGCCAAATGCAGTACATTTTGGTGTATATACTTAGTGGAATATGCAGTTTCGATTTCTGCAAAAAAAAAGTACCAAAAGTCGGCATAGGAGTCGCTTATTTCAAGAAAACAATGAATACATTTGCATAAGCGCGTTCCGTGTTGAGCAATCATGACAATAAAAGGCAAGGCTGAGGATTTCCCATCATTCACGAACGAATGGCCTGACGATGACGCTTAATCTGCCTGACCGGGCGTTATTAGTTAAGTTGTTTTATCAGAAGAGCGACAATGCAAGTGCTGCCCTTCGTGAATTCCGGCGATTGAAAACGAAGTAGGCGATGAGCATAAATAAATTACGGAAAATGATTGAACGATTTGAATCTACCGGAACTCTAGGGGTGCAACCAGGCCGGGGACGTAAACGAATCAGGCAGCAACACGTTGAAGAAGTTGCAACTGCTGTTGTGGAACAGGAGATGACTACTGTGCAGGGTACCATCAGTGGACACGCAATAGCACGCCAAACAGATATCCCATATTCGACGGTGAGGAAAATATTGCATAAGATATTGACATTTTATCCCTATAAACTCACACCTGTTCAACAATTGCTTCCTGGAGATGAACGTACCCGAACTGACTTTTCGTTGAGATTTTTAGCACGTATGGAAGTGGATGATGCATGGCCATGGCAAATTTTATGGAGTGATGAGGCACATTTTTATTTGAATGGTGATATCCATACCCACAACTGCCTTATTTGGGCTGCATCAAATCCACACGTGTGTCTGCCAACTCCTATGCATTCACCGAAACTAACAGTATGGTGCGGCTTTGCTGCTTCTTTCATCATCGGCCCGTACTTTTTCGAAGAAATCCGTCCCCATGGACCGGTGACTTGTTCCGTCAATTCTGCCAGGTATGCCGATATGCTTGAGAATTTTGTGATACCACGATTGCAGGAAAAGGGTTGTCTGGATTCTACCATTTTTATGCAAGATGGTGCGCCACCGCACATCGGACGTCAGGTGCAGCAGATCTTCCGAGAATGTTTTTCAGACAACAGAATCATTATTCGTGCATTTCCCATGGTATCCAGGTCGCCTGATCTCAACCCTTGTGATTTTTGGTTATAGGGATATTTGAAAAGCCTTGTGTATCAAACACATTTCCTGACCTCTCAACCTTAAAGGATCAAATAACGTTACATATCAGACTAATTAATGCAGATATGCTGCCATAGAAAATGTCGTGTACCGCATGCAGCTATTGGAACAGCACACTGGTGGTCATATTGAAACACATTTGTAATTAAAAATAAAACATTGTTTATTGTTGTTACTAAAGTTGGTTTGTACGGTATTTGTTCATTTGACAATTAGGTATTCATTGTTTTCTTGAAATAAGCGCCCCCTATGGCGACTTTTGGTACTATTTTTTTTTGCAGAAATCGAAACTGCATGTTCCACTAAGTATATACACCAAAATGTACTGCATTTGGCCTAATAGAATTCCCGCTAGCGAGCTCTGAACACCTCACGTTATTTCTTGCCCACCCGGTATATATACGCTGTGTACTAAAAAATATTTACGCTGTGTAATAAAATAAGAAGTAAAATATTTAAATGAAAAAACTATAATTAAAAGCAAAGTTGCATATTTAGAAACCCAAGGTTTACTCTGACTTTACCAAGCGAAATTAGGATTAATTATGAAAAGTTTGTCGGCCCGTTATTATTGTAATTATTATTTATTTATTAAAATGATACATTATTGTAAATTTTGATTTATAATTAGATACCATTTGAAGTAGAGGCCGGTCGTAAATTTAAAACTACGTGTATTTGTCGAATCAGGAAAACGATTCATAACCCAAATTAGAAATAGAAATTTTTTCAAAATAAATCCGAATCTACAATCCATAACGCGTAAAATTATTTTAAAATAAATTAATTAAAAATTAGTAATTTTATTTTAAATGAGCAAAAAGTTTATGAATATCATCAATTTTGATAATGCTAAATGTACATTTGAAGAAGATATGCCAGATATATACATTCATTTGAAGAAGGTATGCATTTTTAACAATAGGCCTAATATTAATTAGCCATATTTAACAATAGGCCTAGCATTAATTTGCCATGGATGAATGTTGATCTTAATCATTCAGTCATCATGTTGAGAGTTACTTTTTAGCAATAACTCTAAGATCAATCCCAAAAATTCGCATTGTTGCATGTAAATTAGCAGAGCTAAATTACTGCTACTGCTCACGTTGATTGGTGTCGCTGTTCTTTTTTGTTTTTCACTCTTATCCCATGTTAGTGGAGCCTCATTGAGACAGGTGGAGAAATTCAAGTATCTCGGGATTGCATTCACGAGTGATGGACGGCAGGAGAAAGAATTGGATGCTCGGATCGGTGCAGCAAGCTGTGTCAGACGTGAACTGTGGCGATCCGTGGTAACGAAACGCGAGCTGAGTAACAAAGCTAAGCTCTCCGTCTTCAAATCCATCTTTGTCCCCATTCTCACCTATGGTCATGAGGCTTGGGTAATGACCGAAAGAGTGCGATCGCGGGTACAAGCGGCCGAAATGAGATTTCTGAGAGGTGTTGCAGGTGTTACCCTACTAGATAGAGTGTACAGCAATACAATAAGGGAATCTTTAGGTGTTGAGCCGCTACTTCTCCGCATTGAGAGGTCTCAGTTGCGCTGGTATGGCCACGTGATTCGGATGCCGCAAACTAGTCTTCCTAGGCAGTTGTTATTTTCCAAGCCGGTGGGTAAGAGACCAAGGGGTCGGCCTAGAACCAGATGGCTAGACTACATGGAGAATCTGGGTTCAAGTCGCTTGGATATTACCAGGGAGGACATGCGCCTGATGGCGGAAGATCGCGATCGCTGGAGATCCTCCATAGGGCTGCTGCCCCCGCGACCCTAACGGATAAGCGGGTTTGAAAAGTAAGTAAGTAAGTACTCTTATCCCGCTCAGCATCCGCTCATACCACCATAGATGAATTGGTGGGTAAATTCAAATAAAGAAGTTATTTTTTTAAAACGGGTTGAACTATTTATTAAAATAAATATATTGATGAATAAATGACAATTTTAAAACAGTAAATGAAAGATAGGCATTAATATTAGCTTGTATTCTGTTATTAATATTTTCTGCTGATTAGAGCGAAGCTCTGTTATCAGGCGAAAATCAAAATTCTTTGTGCGCATAAAACTTTTGAACCAGAGAACATAGAGAAATGAAATTTTGCACACAGCTGGACATGACCATCTTGATGGTCACTAAATAAAAATTTTAAAAATCGGTTCAGCCATCGAGGAATAATCACCATTTTGCTGTTCCCATTGAAATGCATTGAAAAAAATGTAAACAAACAATTGCACGCGCTAATAGAATTTTCAACATAGAAAATATGGCGAAGCCCTTCGCAAATTTTTTTCTGCACCATCGATTTTTGAGACCATTTTATCGAGTTCTTAGAACTTTTATCACCTGTTTTTTTAGAGCGAAGCTCTGTTAACAGTCGACAAGTGTAATTCGATGAACGCACAACAATGAAAATTTGCACGTGCATGCGCATGACCATGGTGATGCTCAAGAAAAAAAAAATTTTCAAATCCGACCTACCATCGAGGAATAATCATCCTTCAATTGTTCCCATAGGAATGCATTGAGAAAAAGGTAAACAAACATTGCGCGTGCAAATAGAATTTTTGATATACAAAATACGGCGAAGCCCTTCGCAAATTTTGCTCTGCACATTCGATTTTTAAGGCCAAATTTCCAAGTTCTTAGAACTTTTAACGATATTTTTTCGATTGCATTGCATTCTTGAATATTAATTCTACATTTTGAGGTATATATTGTAATTCTAAGTGCTGTAATCACAGCGTAATCACAATATCTTTTTGGTGTGGTTGTCGATATTATCTACTCGCCAACTGAAACTCGCAACCACTTGAATGAACTGCCGATGTGCATTCTCGTCAAATTCGCAACCTATACTGGACCAACATTAACCAATGAAGCAGTTCCCATTTTACCGATCGCCGTTGGCTTCAAAAAAGGAGGAGTATCTTGTACGCGTAAGCAATTTCCGCTTAAGTTAGCCTATGCAATCACCGTACACAAAGCACAAGGAATCACTGTTGATAAAGCAGTCATAGACATTGGTGATTCAGAATTTGGACTTGGCTTATCGTATATGGCATTTTCATGAGTGAACACCATCAACGGTTTATTGATCGAACCGGCATTTGCAAAGCCGCGGTTGATTAATATCAACAACCATGCATCGTGGAAGGTTAGGCGTGAAGAACTTGCCAAATTACGCAGTTTAAAATGAAATTGTTTCAACAATAAAAATTAATATCAATTTAAAGAATTTAGTTAGTCATTTTCTTAACAATCAATAACGGTTCGCTCTAAATTATTGGTCAAGAAAGCGATCCGCGAGTCGCAGTCCACCCTAGTATAGAAATATAGGGATTCATCTGGCCTTGCCAAGCCATGTGTATCAGGGGGAAGCTAAATTGATTCCTCCAATCACAGCAGCCTGCGTTGGGATACTTGGTGATTTCGTGGTGATTTTTTGTTTACATCCCGCGCAAGCTTACGATGGATCGACTATAGAAACGAGTGCGTTTATCCATCCTCTGTAGTTTGTGTATTTGTAGGTAAGCTAGTCTTTGATGTTTGAATTGTTCTGCCGTTTGTCATTTTTTCTCTGTCTTGCATCACTCTCCGTTCCTCCCAGGGGTAAGAGTTTTACTGTTATTTGCTTTTCTTTTGTTGTTTTATTTTTTGAGACGACGCACTGCTGTCCGTCACTTATCTAGAAAATTAATTTTTGATTTTAACCCTTTTTTTTACCATTATTTTTTCTTTTCCGTTATACAAGCCTTTGACAGAAAAACTCTGTTAGTTTCCCTGATCCTCATCTGTATTCTGATATCCTCGACGAGAATTACGGCCCAGAAAATAAAGGAAGTTTCTTAGGGAGCTCGTGACTCTTTGGTGATCCTAGAAGCTTCGCTGTCGTTTTCTCGTCCATCGCTCACAATTGACTACAAGTTGTATTATACTGAAACGTTCTGCGATTGCGATCGCTATTTCCCAATATTACTGTATTTCAATATAATTGTATTACTTTTCATTTCCACTGTTTATTTATTATTATCTAGGCTTTATATTTTGAACTATCCCTTATAAATATCTTTTTACTCTTTTTCTTTGCATCCCAAGTTAAAATACGATTCGTTTTTCGGGTCCACCTTTGTAGCTGCTCTGGATCTACGTTCTTGTGGAAGATACTTAGTTATTGCTGTAGCGCATAAAAAGGAAATCTGCGTCTGCATCCTAATCTGTAATCTGTCTAAAAGAGCGATTGTCTGGTGGTCCGATTACCTTTTCTTTAACTAATATTTTTTGTTAAAATAAGCAATAAAAGATCTATTTTTTTACTTGGATTTTAGACTTTGTTGCCTACCGCTCTTTAATTGATCAAATTCACTTAATGTTGGGGTCCTTTTCAAGATTAAAGCAGTTTCCTTTAACTTTTAAAAAAATAAGTTTTTTCACCCACTTATTCGGTTGTCGGCACCTAAGATCTGCAAGCTTTAGTTAAACTTTTCACGTGATATAATACTAAACTATTTGCTGGTTCGTCACCTGGAAAGGGTAATTTGTTAACAAAGCCCTTCACTTTCCTTAAATTTAACGCTCAAGATTTTCCGATTGTGTCAGTTGGGGTGACTGAAGATTGTACGTGCCGTTTTGGTCCGTTACAATCTATCTTGTCTTTCTATTCTATTCTATTCTATATTATATTATTATTTCATTATACACATATCTTCTATATATATAAAGAAGGATGTTTGTTTGTGGGTTTGTTTGTTTGTTTGTTTTTTATACAAATCTACAGTTTTATTCCGATCTTGATAAAATTTCGCATACGTGACTTTCAAAGCATGAGGAAGTTCACTGTCTACCTCAGGTTTCGAAAAAATAATAATTATTGATAAAAAAATCGATATTCATGGTTATGGCAGGGTATATTATTGCGAAATATCTCAGGTCCAACAATGCAAGACAAAGTTTTGCAACAATAGCTATCAACAATGGTATCAACACGCAATTCACAAACACTCTGCACTGACCAACAATATATATCTCATGACCAACAGTTCAAATAAAAGTTTGTGCAACAATAGGTTCAAATTTATTCTTATAAGGATCAACAATATATGTCTTATGACCAACAATGCAAGGCAAAGCTTGTGCAATATAGAATACAATGCATAGAATTCCTGTTATTCAGGCTTTTCTTAGAAAAGAGAATTCTTAGTACATAACAATTTCTTGAAAATCTTTAAAAATGATCAGTAACTGGAGATAATGAGTTTGAGAAAGAGTGAAAGACGATAGAGGAAGCGCTCCTTTAGCTCCGTGCTGTATTGAGCAAATGGTAAGCAAGTAAATAGAATAATCGGCGACCGCTAGACTACAGAAAAGTGATGAATGGACAATTTTTGCTTCAAGACATCGAAAGAAGAAAGGAAATTGCAACAACATCAAGTGTACATCTAAAGTAAGATTACGTGAGTAAAAAATTATTTAGACTAGAAGGCATCCTTGGAGAGGTCCATCCATTGTGAGCCTTTAAAAAAATTTTTTTCGGTAAATCAAGTCCCTGTATGTCATCTAGAATGGATTTTTTCAGTGAAGAGATAAATTACTGTCTTTCGGATTTTTCTATGAATGGATAGTCCCTTCGCTCTATATTGTAGTCATAAAGTTATAATTTAACCAGTCTGGAGGTTTAATTTGGCTTTTTGTGGTTGTTCTGTTTACCTACAAGCGTAATTATCCTTGGCAACGCCGGGTCCTCTGCTAGTCTTCTATATACAGGGTGGTCCATAAGTCTGTCCCTCCCTTTTATTTTTTGATGAATCCAATGAATAGGCAGTTGTGGGTGGCCTATCCCATGGTGCACTTTTCATCATCCCAAATATGCAAATTAGCACATATTCAAAATTTATCTCAGAAACCGTAAGGGATAGAGAAAAAAACGCAATTGCAAACTTGTTCAGCATAAAAAAACAAAGAAAACAAAAAAAAATCATCCAAATCGGACTAACGGTTCCCCAAAAAAGTTAATTGCAAATGCTAATTGGCACTCACATTGCATTTGCATCTTCCTGTCCCCCCCTGTTGGGTTTTATCCACTAGCCCTTTAAACGCTGAAGCTTTTTGATGAATGGGGAAGAAACTGCCAATCAGGTCTGAAAAATGGCAGAATACAGTAGAGAAGAAATGATTGGTATGGTTTTATGTTTTGGATTTGCACATAATTACAAAGGTGCAGCAAGGGAATACCAAGTTAGATATCCCAATGCTAGAGTTCCCACTTCTAAGACAATTTGCCAGGTTGTTCAACGATTTCAGCAAACAGGAAGTGTCAGTCATCAGACCCGGCAAGGTAGACCAACAACCGTCACATCAGAGGACTCCTGCACAGCCATTTTAGCTGCTGTTTATGCTAATCCTCATTGTATTACTCGATCAGTTGCTGAAGAAGCTGGCTACAGTCATCAATCAGTATTAAGATTACCTCATATGCATGGATTCCACCCTTTTCATGTCCACTGCCACCAAGGATTGAAGCCAACAGACTACGATTTTCGTCTTGAGTTCTGCAATTGGCTGCTAAATCGCATTGACGATGACCCAGGCTTTCTCAATTGGGTCTTGTGTTCAGACGAAGCCAGCTTCTCTCGAGATAGTCTGGTTAATAAACACAATCTCCATTATTGGGCAACTGAAAACCCTAGATGGTTACGAGAAGCTGTGCACCAGGTGAATTGGAGAGTGAATGTCTGGTGTGGAATCATCAATGGTGAACTGGTTGGTCCATTGCTCTGCGAAGGGACGTTGACAGCTGCACGATACAGGACATGATAATAAATGTTGTAGTGGCAGAATTTGCAGATGAGCTTCCTTTAGCATCACTTGGAAGGGTATGGTATCAACATGATGGGCCTCCAGCCCATTCAGCGGCAGCTACTTGTGATCATCTCGATGCAATGTGTCCAGGTCAGTGGATCGGCCAGGGTGGCCCAGTTCATTGGCCTGCACGCTCACCAGATCTTTCCCCTAATGACTTCTTTTTGTGGGGTTACCTTAAGGACAATGTTTATGCCACTCAGCCAACTTCTATGCTGGATTTGCAACAGAGAATTCAGACTGCCTGCCAATCCATTACATCTGATATGGCATCTTTGAAACTACGTGCTCAGTTGTGCATTGGTGCTGAAGGGCATCATGTGGAACATACCCTTTAGAGTGTTACCAACATGATTAGCTTTAGTTTGGCCCAGTTAGCTTTTTTTAGTTTGAGATGATTATTTACTTTTTTTAACTTTTTTTTGGAAATCGTTGGTCCGATTTGGATGATTTTTTTTATTTTGTTTATTTTTTATGCTGAACAAGTTTGCAATTGGGTTTTTTTCTCTATCCCTTACGGTTTTTGAGATAAATTTTGAATGTGTCCTAATTTGCATATTTGGGATAATGAAAAGTGCACCATTGGATAGGCCACCCACAACTTCCTATTCATTGGATTCATCAAAATTGACAAATCTGCTTCGGTTCAAAAGATAAAAGGGGGGGGGGGGGCAGACTTATGGACCACCCTGTATATAAAGAAGGATGTTTGTTTGTTCGTGGGTTTGCGGGTTTGTTTGTGGGTGGGTGTGTTTCTTTGTTTTATATACAAATCTACAGTTTTATTCCGATCTTGATAAAATTTCGCATACATGACCTTCAAAGCATGAGGAAGGTCACTGTCTACCTCAGATTTCGAAAAAATAACAATTATTGATTGAAAATCGATATTCATGGTTATGGCAGGGCATATTAATGAAAGTATCTCAAGACCAACAATGCAACTCAAAGTTTTTGCAACAATAAGTAACAACAATGGTATCAACACGCAATTCACAAGCAATCTGCACGGACCAACAATATATATTTCATGACCAACAATGCAAGCAAAGTTTGTGCAACAATAGGTACCAACAACGGTGTCAACACGCAATTCACCAATAACAATGAGCACAGAATTATTTGAAAGAATTATAACAATGAACATAAAATGATGATGCAATGATAGAACATTCGTTTCCAAGAATTATTATGAACAGGAAAAGAATATAATAGATGATATAGATAGGGCAGTCTCTCTCGATGAGGCAAAGGAGGTACACGTGTCTTCCTTTAGCTCCCTAAAAAGCGTTATGGCTGGGCATATTAATGAGAAATATCTCTTGAACAAAAATGCAAGACAAAGTTTTTGCAACAATAAGTATCAACAATGGTATCCACACGCAATTCACAAACACTTTGCACGGACCAAGAATATCTCATGACCAACAATGCAAATAAAAGTTTGTGCAATATAGAACTCAGTGCATAGAATTCTTGTTATTCAGGATTTTCTTAGAAAAGAGAATTCTTAGAACTTAACAATTTCTTGAAAATCTTAAAAAATGATCAGTAACTTGAGATAATGAGTTAGCAGACTATTGAGAAAGAGTGATAGACGATAGCGGAAGCACTCCTTTTGCTCCGTGCTGTATTGAGCAAATGGTAAGGAAGTAAATAGAAGAATCGGCGACCGCTAGCCTACACAAAGTGATGAATAGCCATGTTTTGATTCAAGACATCGACAGAAGAGCGAGAATTGCAACAATTTCAAGTGTACATCTAAAGTAAGATTACGTGAGTAAGAAATTATTTAGACTAGCACTGACATCCTTGGAGAGGTCCATCCATTGTGAGCCTTTAAAATTTTTTTTTCGAATTTTCATTAAGAATTTTTACTGTATTAATTCTACGCGTTTCATGTGTTTATTTTTAAGATATTGCAAAATTTAATCCCAAGAAATGTTCCAAGCCACGCTGGGGTTATAACCTAGCTTATTTGGTAGCACATCAGATCCAAACGTTTCATAAAAATATATTTTGACTATATGCTGTAGGAAAGTGTATATTTTGGGAACTGCGATGCTGATAATGTGATGATTGAACGTTCGTTTCCAAGAATTGTTAATAATGAGCGTAGAATGCTGATGCAGTGACAGGACATTAATAAGGAAGCGTCTATTGATGAGGCAAAGGAGTCATGCGCGTCTCCCTTGAGTTCCCTATCAAACGTTTAGACTGACTACTGGCAAAAATTTGTTTCTGAAAAGAAAAGAGAAAGAACGAGCATTGGTCAGAGAAACTCTACAACTAAAACAGGAAAAGCTATATGGGCATTTGAAACATCTGAACAACGGGAGTTTCCAATAAAGCAAGCGGGTATAAGAGCTTCTGCTTCAAGGGCAAGAAAAACTTGAGTCTAAAGTATCGGGTGTTGCTCCGCAGTGGTCAGGCAAGTCAAGAAGAGTTTAGATAAAATCCCGATCTATCACTTAGTATTCCTATTTTTCGTATTTTTCGTAGAATGGATAGTCCCTATGCTCTGTGTTGTATTGATTGAGTTATTATTTAAACAATTGGGAGTTATAATTTAATTTTTTGAGATTATTCTGTTTACCTACAAGTGTAATTATCCCGGCAACGCCGGGTACCTCTGCTAGTTACTCATATTTAAAGAAACAATTTATTCACATGAAATGTTCTTACCATTCCATTCTTATGAGGAGCCCAGGCTTTGTCTTGATCTCCAATTTTCAACTTGAAGTAAGCAAAATACCCTTTCTTCACAAAATCACTTATATTTCTTTGTTGACTTTTAACAGTATATTCATCACAAATAAAACAAAAGTTGTCAGGAGATATAAAAAAGTGTTGAAAGTGTAACGGAGGTTGAGTAGGCAGAAAAATAGATGTACTCGTAAAGTGCATGTCCTGTTCTCACTGAAACTGCAAATTTCAAGTACAAACACGACTTTTGCAAGAAAACTTTACGTGATGGAATTTTCTTAGTATTTTTCCCGGTTTCAGTGATAAAAAATCCATAGGAAACAGTATAAAAATCCTATACAGTTTTTTGGTTGCAGACCTGTATAATTATAATTACTCAAAAAAATATAATCAATAGTATCATTACAATAATAATTATATCAATAGGAAAACTGTTTCTTAGAACTTCAGTTTTTTCTCAGAAGTCAGAAAAGTATTGAGCACCTGATAAATAAGAAGATAATTTAGTAAGAAAATATAAATTTGAATTATGATGTCGAATTTTTAGTAATAAAGAAAATATATTTACTTTACACTTCCTCAGAATCAGTCACTTCTCAGTTACTCTGAAGGACGAGATGAATTGCAGAGCCAGCTGCAGTTGAGACAGGCTTCATTATACAGGGTGATTCAAAGTTAGTGTGCAGTAGTGCATGGAAACGTGTGCAATAATGCACTCTTGCAGGACGTCTTTGCTGATCGAATCATCTCGGTGGCATCTGGCCTGCACGCTCGCTGGACCACACACCTCTCGATTTCTTCCTTTGGGGTGCCTTGAAAGGTAGAGTGTATGCAAATAGTCCGCACACTTTGCCTGAACTGAAGGAGGAAAAATCTGAAGTTCAGCAAATATCACCAGCCATATTGAGTAGAGTGTTGCATAACGTGCAACTGCTCTTTATCTCGTCATCAGGGATTGAATGTCCCTTAAGGTGCTTTTTCTTCTTTGGGAAGTGGTGAAACTCGCAAGGTGCAAGATCTTTCATCTTAGAACTGCAGTTTTTCATCTTTTAACTGCAACACCCCTAGTGTGTGGCGATTGTTTGCGGGCGAGCGTTATCGTGCTGCTGAAGATGGTCCAAAGCTGCCATTCAATCCTGGTGTCGACAACAACCCCGGACTACCTCTACGACGGGTTCACCCGAGTAGTCACACGTTGGTGCAATGCCTGGAAAGGGATGGGGATAATGTTGAAAGGTGAATAGTGCATTGCATAGAGGACAAATGTAAATATCAGATACAAAAAGAATTATGAAAATCGGTTAACAAATAAAAGTTACAGCCATGGAGGCATTACTTTTCGATCAACCCTAGTATCTTCTCTACATTATTGAATTTTCTTTTAAAACTTAATGAGCTCACATTGAAAGGAATAAAAAACAGCTGTAGAATGTTAATACAATCGGATATTATCACAAAATTTATATTTCTTAGGATACCTTGTCCAGCTGAAGACCTGCACCTCGAGTAGCCATGCGATTGTGGCTTGGAACTCGAGCAAAACACAGTTTTGAATTTTCTGTATTGTTTTTATGAAAGTATGTGTAAGATATTATTAATAATTTAACGAAAAAAATACACACCTTTGGAGGAATTTGCATAAATAAAATATTTTTATTAAATTTAATTTGCGCATGCGTAATACAAATTTTAAAACTTTGATATTGAATCTACAGTTAAAGAGCTTTTTTATGTCACCAATCACATCTATCTAAGTAAAATACAACCGAAGTTACAGTACTTCATAGAAAAGGCCCCCACTCAAATTTCGAAAACTTTAAATGTCCGTAACTTTCATAAAAATGAAAAAAAATATTTGGTATTCATTACCAAATTCCTAGGGCAACTGTATATACCAGATTTCATTAAAATCCGAGAGGTCAGTGCCAATGCCTGCCTGAACTGACATGGAATGACCCATGTATATGTTCAAAATCTTAGAGATAAGGCTAATTGGACTAAGCCTTAACAGCATTGACAGATTATACGGGGTTATTTATTAGTCCGTGAAACATTTTAAAAGTTCATAACAAGTAAACTAAGCAATGGATCATAGTAATCTTACAGCAATAAATAGGTAACCTCCCCAAGTTTTTTTAAAGAAAATATCGCGCGCGTAGTTGCCGTAGTCTGACGTTAGAAGGTAGCAGTAGCAAATATGGCGTTGACAGTAAGGAAAAGAAAGGGTTGCTTTGATGGGATGGCCACCCCATTTCCCGGCTTTAACACCGTGTATCTTCATCTTGCAGGAATTTTTCAAGGATTCTGATATTACCTCCATTCCCTGGTAATCTACTGGGTCTTCTCCATCAGTAAATAAAATTTATTTCAATGCATAGTTTTTTTTTTCTAATGAAATTTTAAAGTGTTTCACGGAATTATGAATAACTCTGATATTAAAATCATTATATAAATATAGAACACGTTTTTTTTTTTGCACTTTATTTATTAAAAAAACAAACAAAAACATAATCTTATGAGGAGTGATGATGAGCAGGAAGTAATACGGATATTTTGAATCTTATTGGCCTACCACTCTCTAAGAGTGAAGGCCTTTGTTTTCGTTTCAGAAACTAAAAATTTTTTTTTTGCTGAAATCGACTTAAAAAGTACTTTGGACCCTCTTCTGGAGTAAGATAACGTCCGCCCGCACACGAGTCACCACACATCAGAGGTGTTGCAGCGCCTACCGTTAAAAGATGAAAAATTGCAGTTCAAAAATGAAAGACTTTGCACATTGCGACTTCCACCACTTCCCAAAGAAGAAAGAGCCCTTTAAGGGACATGAGTTGGTTCTGACGGCGAGGTAAACGCTGCCATCCAGTCCTGGTGTCGACAACAACTCCGGAATTCCTCTCCGACGGGTTCACCCAACAAGTCACGCGTTGGCGCAATGCTTGGAAAGGAATGGGGACTATGTCGAAAAGTGAATAGTGCATTACATAGAGGACAAGTGTGAGTATAAGATACAAAAAAAATTTTGAAAATCGGTTTACAAATAAAAAAGTTACAGCCATGGAGACCTTATTTATCAATCGACCCTCGTACAAATATTCTGACAAATAACCGTGGCTTTATTCTTTTTTTTTGACTTAAAAAGAATATTCTTCATGAGACATAACCGGAGATTAATTGATGGATATCAAACATTTTTGATATACGGATCATTAATAAGTTTTTTTTGCGCACGGGCGTTCAGAAAACTAAGAAATATATATATAAATGTTGCAAACAATTAATCGTTCATATTTCAACAATAACACTTTTCACGTTATAAAGAATAATTCAGTGTTAAATAAATAAGTACTCTTTTCTTTTTATACCAACCAAAACTATCAACTCTGTTATAAGGAATAATTAGTTTTCATAGATTTCTTCAGGTAATTGTCTTTCAGTCCTTCTGTCAGGGTTTTGTCTAAAATCATTTCCGACACCTAACGTTTTATTGTATTATAATTCATACCTTTCCAGTTCTATTAACAAAAGTTTATCATATATCGTCCTTTTATTATCACAGAGAATCAGGTAAGTCTTATTAGTTTCTTTAATACTTATTAATTTTCTTTATTCTATGATAGGAGGACTTCACTGTAATTAGGTAAGTAACCCAAATCACAAATTTTCGGTAATTATGACATTCTTTCCTTCTAGCAGCTCAAACTAATCAAAATATATGCCGGTAAGTTTGGGAAAGTAGGGAATCTAATATTACTCTAAGAATAATCTAGGGGAAAGAAGGAATTTCAAAATCGTGAACATGAACTGGACACAATCTTTGGAAGTGTTAGTAAAAACTTACGACAAGTAATCTGCGGGAAACATGCCAAAGGCGAATCCATGGAAAGTACAATTTTCTTTGTTTTTTGTTGTATATACTTAGTAGAACATGCAGTTTCGATTTCTGCCAAAAAATAGTACTAAAAGTCGCCATAGGGGGCGCTTATTTCAAGAAAACAATGAATACCTAATTGTCAAATGAACAAATACCGTACAAACCAACTTTAGTAACAATAATAAACAATGTTTTATTTTTAATTACAAATGTGTTTCAATATGACCACCAGTATGCTGTTCCAATAGTT